>CM067300.1:49027796-49139217 GCA_034231615.1 Meghimatium bilineatum
ATCAAGGGTAAGAGAGACGCAGGAAGACAAAGTGAGAAAATGTTGGATGGCTTGAAAGCCTGACATGATGCAGAATCATCATAAATTATATTTATCAGTATAACAAACAGATGACTGGAGAGACATGATCGCCTACGCCGGAATGCATGATACCAATGAATGAATAAATTACGAAGGATGTTTGGCTTTTTCCCATGTGAAGACACAGGATAGCATAGAAATAGTGTTGTTGGTGGAGGCAATAGAAGGCAGTAGAGGCAGAGCCCAACCAAGACTTCGTTGGACTATATATATTAAGAACATATATACGTGTCGATAGAGGAAGCGGGACAACTTGCTAGAGACCTCGGAGATTTCTGAAGATTCATAAGGAAGACTACGTGCTGGAAATAATACGTCCTATGACACACGCCAATTTGATAAACGTATACTTGGCACTCTTGATCTGAATAGATTGATATTGTCTATTCCCAGGTGGATGACTACACTATATAACGAATTTTATTAGGTGATTTAACACGAGGGAAAACTGCACTTCCAGTGTGTGCCATAGTGTCTAGTGTCTTACACAAAAGGCTTTCTGTAATCTATGAAACGTGTTTATATATTTATAAACACATATAGTTGCAAATAGGGGACTATCTGTCCATAATTATATACACTTCTCTATTGTCGTATGGAGATGACACCTTAGTACATCTATTCTGTTTGAAGTCTGCCTGGATTGTATATATTTCTCTTTCTATATGTTGTTCCAACACTGTTTCAATATTGCGAGTTTTAATTTGCTGACAAGTCTGATCACTGACATTAATTGTTTCGTAATTTGTGCAGAGTTTCAAGTTGACTTAGTCGGAAATATATATACGCACTGATAGTTTTGTCTTTTGAACATATTTCGCTACGCCAAATGACCAGATATGAAATGATATATTTGGACATTAGGTGGTTCTCCTTGTGTGTATATTATGACAGCAGCCAATTCATCGCAACATGATGACATGTAAGTTTTCTTTAATTGTCTAATTCATTTCTTCTATGTTGAGTTCTGCTTCCAGTTATACGGCAATGAATATAATGTAATATTGCGTGAAACGTAAATCAATTTAATGTAATACTGCGTGAAACGTAAATCAATATAAGGTAATACTACTTGAAACGTACATCAATATAAGGTAATACTACTTGAAACGTACATCAATATAAGGTAATACTGCTTGAAGTGTAATTCAATAGCTTCTAGTTATGTAATTCTAGTTGCATTTGAGTTTGTATTGTTGTTTAGATCTTTGTATATCCTTGCAATATCCATCCATATGTTCAGAATATCTTTGTATTCTATTAGTGTGTTATCCAACTTATCTTGGTCTGTCCTGTGACGTATTTGAAATTCGTATGCCCTCTTGTTCGTGCAATAGTTTATTTTTTACACATGTTGTCCATATAGATTTTCCTGTCCTAAACGTTTCTTCAGATTTCTTTAGTTCGTTTCTTGTATGCCTCTTTTTCTTTGTCATATTTTAAGCATGTGAGCTATTTTCTAATGATAATCAATTTTAATGTTACGTTCGCGATGTAATCTCTTCTGTGTATTCCTATTCTAAGTATTTGACCTTGTTCTGATTACTTTATTGAGTAGCTAATGTTGTTTGCACGTTCGTCTAGTGTCACCTCATATTGTCATCAATGTCTTAAACATGTTCTGCACCGCCACACTGTATTCTGGTGGTATTGGTATAGTGCAATATATGATGGCAAGGAACTTTTACTTAGCCGCTTGGTTGTGATCTTTATATCTGCTATTAGGTCGGAATCACAATCGGCTGCAGTATATGTTATGCAGGACAATAGACTTGATCTCCGTCTGTTTTTTTAAAGATCATGTTGACACTTTCTAGACATAATTTTAAAGTCTTTCATTCTACTTCCCTAAGCCAAATGCACCTTTAACTCTGCATTCCTCATGTCTTTTATCCGAACTTTACATTCAGGTTATCTATTAGAATAGTGATGTCTAATTGATGTGTTTTATCGATTCTTCCCTGCAAATTTTAATATTTCTCTAACTCTTGTTCTTTAATCGTAGACGTTGGAGCATGAACTCGAAGTATTGTGTGCACAAAGTGCATTTAAAAAAAAATGTTGTTAAAGCCAATACGTCTTATTTAGTCAGATGCAGATTCCAAAGTGTTGGTTACTAAACGCAATAGCAAAATGAAAACTACATCATTTAAAGAGACATAATTGTCTAGAAAGACAAATACTGAAGGGCAGAGTATCTGGAAAGAGGAGACAGGACAGACCAAGAAGACCATGGGCTGATCACAATAAAGGTAACATGAATACATCGTTGGAAAATGCAAGCCCATGACAGAAAGGGGTTCAGAGATGTATTTGGAAAAGTAACGTTCTGGAGAGAAAACGTTACATGACAGTAAGATGTGTTTTGCCTGGTCGACTGAGTTATACGAATTGTGAGTCTCGATTTATCTTCGCTTTCTTCTCTAAATTATCTGTGTTACTTTACCAATCTAGAAGCAATGACTTCCATCAAAAATTATTCTATTCTGTTATCTTCCCTACTACGACTCTCGGATGTCGTGAAAAATGGTAAATTGTCAATTGCGGATATGTGTTTCCTTTGGTAATAATATCAAATTTTCCGGTTGCATATCTTTAGGATAATCTTTGTTCACACACTTACCTCAACGGCTGATGAAGCCTACACGGGGTGTCATGTAAGTTTGATTGAATGTCGTCTGGTAGAAAAGCGTATGTAGTGTTAGCTTTAGTCTCCGATGTAGCTTTAGTGTAGCTAATGCTATCCTGGTTTTCTCATTTACTTTTCTGAAGTGATTTCTGACACTTCTAATTTTATAGTTAGGTATATCTATTCGAGTTCTACATTGAGTAAGTTTGTTGTTGCATTCTGATTTATTTTTTTAAACTATTCCCCGATGTGCGTACGAGATTTACATTTATGAATATTTCTTGCATTACATTACAGCTCCACATGCGTGCCAATTTTCCTGCTGTTGCAGTAGTGTCCCTGAGTCGATTTTCTTGTCTAATGTATTCGTTTTATTGAACCATTTTGTTCACTTGTCGTCTTATCTAGTCTTACAAATAAAAGGATGGTTTAATCACTTATTGTCATAATTTGGTAACACTCATATGTTGATATTCTGTGTTACTCGTACTACTTAAATATGTTGTTGACCTATGTCAAAACGTTGTCTTTTAATTGCCCAGTTTCATCAAATATTGTGAAAATTATATTAGGTCTTCGCCGAAGACGGATGTCGGTCCAACTATGTTAACTTATATTTTTAACACGCATGCAATTGAGTCGGGGGGGGGGTGGGGGTCCCACCAATGGCCCAACAGATAAATTACCTATGCAACATAACACAACAGTAGATGACATGCCGTTAGGGAAACAGTGTAGCATGTCATCAACACAATTATAGACTCTCACTGAGTAGAATTCTCTTTCAATAGGCATTGCATAAGCAGAAAACGTAAGTCTCCTAAGGGGTGACAGAAAGCTCAGAAATAAACATCCCACTACACATAGCAAATAAGAGCTAATCTCTGGGAATTCCTGGGTTTCACAATCAATCAATAAATAATCAATCCTATTTTAATATTTTATCACAGACATAAACTTCCATAAAATGTCTTTTCATACGACAATGAGATTCAATGTTCAGAGATTTCTGCACTACATAAATGTGTTCCTCTCAAATTGCATATAATATCTTCACGTATCTGCACTCAAATCAATTTTGTAGGTTCGTTTTGCGAGACATAATTTCCCTTGATGTTCTTTATGTTGCAGTTATCTGCATAACAAACATTTGAGTACAAAAAAAAATACATTACAAATTGTAAATAAGAGGTGTCAACGACAGGGCTAATGTTAGAACATCATTCTTATACATTATTCCGTATACATGTATGTATGTATGTATGTATATATATATATATATATTATTGTTAACCTAATGTGAGAAAACGGTGATTGGAAATTGACGCAAACAATCTTCAAATATGGAGACACGAATGGTGTAAGATTTAGATATAAAATTCGTATTATTCCTAATATTCTATCGCTAAAGTAAAATAAACACTGTTTGAAAAACATAGAACTAAAATAGTGATAATAATATTAATAGTAATGACAATACATTTTAATAAGAGCTACTTCCAGGAAAATGTT
The DNA here is from genome assembly GCA_034231615.1 of Meghimatium bilineatum. Classification (NCBI taxonomy): domain Eukaryota; kingdom Metazoa; phylum Mollusca; class Gastropoda; order Stylommatophora; family Philomycidae; genus Meghimatium; species Meghimatium bilineatum. Next base: position 49,032,019 of record CM067300.1, read on the forward strand.
ATGTTTATAATTTATGTTCCCTATTGGGGGGGTGGTGATGTGGCTCTTAAATGTTGACTGTTGTTGACAATGGGGACTGGGGGTTTGACACAAGTTGTCGTCAAAAATAACTTTTTCATACATATCAAAGAAATGGATTTAGTGTAAAACCATTTTCTAAAAATGTACTTTTATTTTGCAGGGGGAGTGGCGTGATGGGTTAATATTATTGACAATATTTAGCAATGTGTGTCCATAGGTGTGTCCATAATTGGCCAAATTTGTGGTAATTTATGAGCATCTCCATGATGTAATAATTTTCTGCTATTATGTTGATTTGTCCATGAAGATATATCATCTTCAAATACAATAGCATGTCAATTGAAGTAGAATGTTAAGTATTTGAGAAAACAACAATGCAAATAGCAGGATAAATATGTGGATACATGAAACATAAATGTAGAAAACCCCAAACAATACAACATTGAAACGAGGACTTCATACGTGCCATGAAAGATAAAAAGATATTCAGGAAGAGTGTTGTAAGCATATCCCGAGAAGATTACAGTGAATGTTAACTAAATCAATGACAAACAGTGCCGTATTTAGACTGATAAGGTCCTAATCTATTTGAGATATGGGACCCTGTATATGTCGAAATAGTATATGTCAGTGCCAAATATAATTTGGTGGGGCACCCAAGACAGTGGGGGCCCTAAGCTATATCTTGTTTAGCTTATACGTAAATCCTGCACTGATGACAAATACACTCTTTATACAGTTAATAAAGAGTGTCAAGCACAGACAAGCACCAAATGAATTCTACACGAAATTTAAAAACCAGTGAAACAGTGATCATAAACATATGAACTGAAATAATACATAATAAAAATGGAAACACAACCATCTTAAAGATGGTGACGGACGGCGACAACCAGAAAAACGAAGAGAAATATAAAATGCCATACAAACAGGTCCATCAAATAAATCCCTAGGACCCGATACCTTAAAAATCGAATTAATCAAGTTAGTATCATAAATATGTATAAAATCGTTATATAAAATGTTAACATAGTATGGAATGCACAAGAAACAGCAGAAGACTGGGAAAAAAGTGTAATAGTACCTATTTTGAAGACAAAAAAAGGCAGAAATGGAGATTGTATAACATACAGAAGTATTTCACTTCTAATCCACACTGGAACAACTTGCAACATAATTCTAGAAAGTAGTTTGAGAGTATTCATATAAGCAAAACTTACAAAGACTCAAATTTTACTCTGTAAGAAATAGAGCTGTACATGTTTCATTTTTATACTCAGACAACTGGCAGAAAGAACAATTGAAAACAACCAAGAATTGTATATCGCATGTGTCGACCAAGAAAGAGCCTTCAAAAGATTTGACAAACAACTATGGAAGATACTATCACACAATGGTATGTCACTACACCTAACCAACTTGTGCAGGAATAGTTATACAGTTAGTCGCCCGTGTACTGCCGGGGCCCAAAAGGGGAGCAAAGAATATCAACATTGTTTACCTTCCACGCATGTCGTAAAAGGCGACTAAGGAAGTTATGGGATGGAGTTGACTGTCCATATAGGGTCAGCGACAAAATTCATGCTGGCGTCGGATATGTCAGGCCGAAAGGCGCAGATATCGCAGAAATGCTGTAAACCATGACACAACACATTCCGTTCTCCGGACTACATCATGCTAATCTGCAGGATTTTGAGAACGAACGCAGAAGCAGAAAAATATAGTAAATAGTCAGATGCAGGTAGATACAGGTAGTCAGTGTGCAATTAGAACGATAGCAGGTCTTTCAGACAAATTCCATATACGCTATGGTGTACGGCAAGGATGTGTTTTCTCCCTTGCTTTTCCTTATACATATCGATTTTATATGTACAATTACCACAACTAATGGAGAAACCAACTTAAACAACTTCATGAGCGAACGTCTTTTTCAGACGTTAAAGCAATAAACTAAATATCGGAAGAAAATCTGGGAAAACATATAAATGGACTCGACATAACATTGAAGAACGTTATCATGAAGATAAAAACACAGAGAATACGGAGGTAATATCAGTCGCAATAACTTAAAGTAATGACCAACAACTGATGCAGGTGAATGAATTCACTTAACGTGGAAGCGTCACATCAACAAGTGGGAAAAACACCAAAGAAATCTAACATAGCAACATAGCATGCCAGATCTTAGGACACATGTCTCCTTTTTTTTCAAAAATAAACGTGCGAACACGTTCCACAAATCTGCACTATATACAACAATCATCACACTATCACTATGTCAAACGTGAACACTAGCAACATAAGACAAACGGAAACTTGTTATAACAAAAAATACTTGTCTACGTTGAAGCACACACATAGGTTGTCCACGGGTAACTCTGCTACCATATATAAATAACCACATGGTCAGAAGGTGTCCGACAAAGTGGATGGTGCCACAGTAACCTAATGAATTTTTGTTGTATTCTATTGACTTCTCTGCCAACTGTTTCAGAATAAATATTGCATCAGTACATCCTCTGTTTCTTCTAAAACCCGTTTCTGTATTACTAAGTTGTTGTTCTATTACAGGTCTCAGTCGTTTCTCTACTATTTTTGCATATATTTTTCCTGCATGGCTTAACAAGGAAATTCCCATGTACTGGTTACAGTCTCTTTTACTGCCTTTCCTTTTCCATAATGGCACTATGATAGCTTTTCTCCAGTCTGTTTGTGTTTTCTGTTGCCTCCACGCTGTGTTAAAAATTATGTGTAGCCAATATAATCCTGTTTCTCCTGCTGCTCTTATAATTTCTAGTGGTATGTTCCGTGCCATTGACAAGTCGAATTTCAGATCAAGCGATCAGGAACCAGTTGCACGTCGCTTGTCTTTAGTCTAGAATACTTCACAGATCCTATTCTTTCCAACCGGCATTGCTAGAATTGACTTCAGTTGAAGTACCAGCATCAAAACCGTCTGTGATCATTTGGAATGACTGCACACGGGTGTGGTTTAGTGATTATTCATTTTGTGTGTTCCAGCAACACGATAGACGAAGAATAGTTTACTGCATAGTTCGTGAGCATTACGCCCAGAATATCGTTGATCGGGCAAGGTGGTGGAGGTGGTGGAGATGTTTTGATGTAATGTATTGATGTGCATTATTGTATTGATGCTGACCACATCAGTAGTTATATAGGGATGGAACGAGCCGCGGATGTGCTGGATGTGCCGAGTGTGCCCGAGTGTGCTAATATAGCTCATATAACAAAATACTCTGGCGAGCGAGGTCGTGCAAAGGTCGTGCCGAATGTGCCCGAATGTGCTAATATAGCTCATATAACAATATACTCGGTCTGGCGAGGTCGTGCAGGTCGTGCCGAGGTCGTGCAGAGGTCGTGCAGGGCGGGCAAAGGTCGTGCAGAGGTCGTGCAGGGCGTGCAAAGGTCGTGCAGAGGTCGTGCAGGGCGTGCAAAGGGCGTGCCATGTTACTTATCTGTACAATATGACGAGGTCGGGCAAAGGTCGTGGCGAATGTGCCCGAATGTGCTAATATAGCTCATATAACAATATACTTGATCTGGAGAGGTCGTCCAAAGGTCGTGTCGAATGTGTCGAGTGTGCTTTATTATAGCCCATATAGCATTATACTCGACCTGGAGAGGTCGTGTAAATGGGCGTCATGTTACGCCGTGTTACATAACCGGATACTACTTAACTCATATAACAATATACTGAATACGGAGAGGTCGTGCAAAGGTGGCACCATGCCCCATGCTGTTATATAACGGGCTTTAATATAGCCCAAATAACAATAAACGTGACATACAAAAGTCGGGTAAAGGTCGTCACCGGGTACATATCCGCCTAATAATGAGATGTAATATAATAATGAGATGTGAATGTGTCAAGTGTGCCGCTGAATGTACTGAGTGTGCCCGCACATCCCATATGATGGCAGTCGAAACTGGCCGAACCGACCGGCGGCGGGGTGTGGTCCGGAGCGATACCCGGTCGCTGTGGCCGAATCCGGTCAAATTGTGTATCTAATGATGCGAATGTGTGTGGGATGGGTCTGGTATTTGGTAGTGGAATTGTCCTTTTATTTGTTTTGCTGATACAAGGAGCTAGGCTCGTGATAAAGAAAATTTCCACTGCGACTTCCAGTGAAGGAGGTCTACATAGCCCCCAGCTCTCCCCCTTGTGTCGGTGGGACTGCATTTGGTGAGTATTGACATGTTATAACTGTATCTGATTAGTGGGTATGTTGTGGTTTTTCTACTGAAATTTATTTATGACACTATCTTTTATATAAAACGATCCAATTTTAAACCACATGTGAAAGATCACGCAAAGTTCAGATTGTAAAACTGCCAAATGCAATATAATTACAGGCATGATAAAGAACATGTCCACTGCCACTTCCAGTGAATGAGGTTAGCATAACCCCACCTACTCCCACTTATGCCGGTGGGGGTGATTTTGCTGGGTATTAACATTAATATGACCTTATTTGTTTAGTGGGTATGTTTGGGATTTCCGCTTACATTGAAGTGGTTCTCAAATTGTAAAATCTTGACCATGCAATGTAAAACCCCTGACATATAGACACCACAAAAGCTAATATTCTGCAAACATTATTCTGTGCCTTTGGCCAATGATTATCATTATTTTATGCTTATATTCAAGTGGTTCTCACATTGTAAAAACCTGACCATGAGAATGTAAAACTCGTAACATTGACACCACAAAAGAAAATATTCTGCAAACATTATTCTGTGCCTTTGGCCAATAGTTCTAATTATTTTATGGCTATGTTAAAGTGGTTCTCACATTGGCCAATCCTGACCATACTAATGTAAAACACATGTCATATATACACCACAAAAGCTAATATTCTCCAAACAGGATTCTCTCAGGAAACGCTTCAGCCATGGTCGCTTGATGGTCTCTGTATGCTCTTCAACTATGTTCTACCATATTATCATTATGGTCTCACTAGCTTCTAACAGGGTCTACTTTGGGTCAATATATTCTTAGTATATTTTCGCTAGAGTCTTAAACTAGGTTCTCATGTGCAGCTTCAATTATGTTCTCTCTGTGTTTTGAGTTGTTTTTCTCTACTAAAAGGTTTCTTATTAACATATTTCATTAGCGCAAACAGCGTGTTTATCAGATGTCGAAATTAACAAGTCACACGAAAACACAGTTCAGCCCTTTCTCACTAACAACATAGTACATTTGAGAAGTTTTATTTGTGTAAATTAACATTTATTTGTGTGGGTTTTTTTTTCACAACTAGATAAGCCACTTATACGGATTTTCGATGTTTTATTAGTTGTCTAAATTGTCATACGAAAATACATTCCAATTTTTGCAGTAACAACATGACAAATTTTATTGTGTTTATATTTGTGTGACTGTACCATGTACCATTTTCCACAATTAACCAATCTGCTTTTACTATGTTATCATACTAAAAGAACACATTTTTCAGTACGTTGCCACTAACAACATAACACATTTTGCCATGTTTTTATTTGTGGGCCTGCGGCATTTATCAATTTTAGTGCTGTTCGTTATGTTTATCAGTAGTTATCTAAATTAGATACCATACAAACCCATATTTCAGTACTTTTGCACAAACATCATAACACATTTACCATGTTTTATTTATTCGCTTTCAACAGTTATTACTATTTTTGCAATTACACAAGCCGAATTGGGTGATTTTCGTTATGTTTTATCAGATGTCTAAGTTATGATACCATACGAAGCTGTTTTTCAGTACGTTACCATTAACAACATAACATTTTTTGACATGTTTTTATCTGTTGGACAATCACTTATCACTTTTTCACAACTAGACAAGTTGGTGGTAGCTCCTTTCAGTGTGATCAGACAGTATTTATCTCTTTTCTATACTTACAGTTGCGCATTTCACGACATTTAGATACAAAACACGGTTCCAATGAACTTATTTTCATATTGTAAACTGCATGTTTTAGCTGTTTTCAAAATTATTATCCCATACGAAAACACATTCCAGTATTTTTGCAGTAACATCATGACAAATTTTATCGTGTTTATATTTGTGTGACTGTACCATGTACCATTTTCCACAATTAACCAATCTGCTTTTAGTGATTTTCATTATGTTTTATCATTTGTCTAAATTATCATACCACACGAAACATATTTCAGATGATGTCACACAAACATTATAACACATTTTTTTTAATTTGTGTAAGTACATCATTTACAATGTTTTCACAAGTAACCAACCCACTTTTACTATGTTATCATACTAAAAGAACACATTTTTCAGTACGTTGCCACTAACAACATAACACATTTTGCCATGTTTTTATTTGTGGGCCTGCGGCATTTATCAATTTTAGTGCTGTTCGTTATGTTTATCAGTAGTTATCTAAATTAGATACCATACAAACCCATATTTCAGTACTTTTGCACAAACATCATAACACATTTACCATGTTTTTTTTATTCGCTTTCAACAGTTATTACTATTTTTGCAATTACACAAGCCGAATTGGGTGATTTTCGTTATGTTTTATCAGATGTCTAAGTTATGATACCATACGAAGCTGTTTTTCAGTACGTTACCATTAACAACATAACATTTTTTGACATGTTTTTATCTGTTGGACAATCACTTATCACTTTTTCACAACTAGACAGGTTGGTGGTAGCTCCTTTCAGTGTGATCAGACAGTATTTATCTCTTTTCTATACTTACAGTTGCGCATTTCACGACATTTAGATACAAAACACGGTTCCAATGAACTTATTTTCATATTGTAAACTGCATGTTTTAGCTGTTTTCAAAATTATTATCCCATACGAAAACACATTCCAGTATTTTTGCAGTAACAACATGACAAATTTTATCGTGTTTATATTTGTGTGACTGTACCATGTACCATTTTCCACAATTAACCAATCTGCTTTTAGTGATTTTCATTATGTTTTATCATTCGTCTAAATTATCATACCACACGAAACATATTTCAGATGATGTCACACAAACATTATAACACATTTTTTTTATTTGTGTAAGTACATCATTTACAATGTTTTCACAAGTAACCAACCCACTTTTACTATGTTATCATACTAAAAGAACACATTTTTCAGTACGTTGCCACTAACAACATAACACATTTTGCCATGTTTTTATTTGTGGGCCTGCGGCATTTATCAATTTTAGTGATGTTCGTTATGTTTATCAGTAGTTATTCGTTATTAACACCAACACGACTAAAAAAAACCCTGATACAGGACTATCTGGCTAGGAACAACTGACACATTTATTACAACTAAATACCGATACAATATAAGAGGCGTTGTTGTTGGTTATGGTTTGCATATATTTCCCCGTTATAGACAAATATATACACCAAGCTAAACTCGACAATATATTTTTTAAAAAGACAAGCACATATTAAAAAATACTGACAAATACAGAAAAGACCTACACAGAAAAATTTAACAACGCAGGTTACCTCATAATGGTTTATTGAATCATGTGAACGACATACATAGCGTAGTTAGAAAGGGGCATATGTTGGTGTCAGCATTTACTATCTATAAGAACAGCTTCAATTGGTTGTGTCGGTTGTCTAAACACTCAACCCAACGGATGGTCGTTTATAAAATATAAGTCGAAAGAAGTTCCCACAATGTTCTCCAGCTGATATTTGGTATTTGGCCGCGTATTCTGGGCAACATTCATAGGGTCAGATTCGTTAACTTTCTGAACAAAGAGGTCAAAGTCGTGTCTATTATTTATCAGCGCTGGGTACTCTAAAACAGCCGAGTTGTTAACTGAGCCGTGAAAAAATCTTGGTTCTAATGTCTCTCGATGCCGTAATATCAAATGTTTGGAAAAGTTCACTTTGAACCTCTTAGTTTGGTCAGTGAACATGGGTCTTAGAACCTCATTCCAGTCTTGTATATGAGGTATCGTTGGGGGATGAAAAAACGTGTAGGTCGCGCTGGACTTACGAACTGTGATATGTGTATGTATAGTTGACCAATTATCGATATATATTTGCTGTATGTCTAATGGTAAACCAGCTAAAAAATCGAAGTGGGGTGAGTTAGGTGCCCGTGGTGTTAGTGCTCTTATAGTGCCGTTATTGTCTGGTAGTAGTGGTTGTGGTGATAATGGAGGTACACTGTTTTCAGAGGTAGCAGACAGCGACAAGGGCGATGTAATTTCCAAAACTGCTACTAATGAAGAGCCAGTCATATGTGGGGGTGAAACTGATAACGTTAGTGGTGTAACTGGCGTGGATGCATGACCAACACATCGGTTCATTTGTTCTTGGTGTTTCTTTACGTGCCGCTGTAAAGACGCGATATCAGAATAGTCACGCTTACAAACAGAACAGTTATATCGACGCTTAATGTGCAAATTCTGACAATGTCTACGCAGTGTATATACGCGTTTAAACTCTTTCCCACAAGTTTCACAGGCGTAGGCTTTGCTACCCGGGGCGACCTGGTGATGATAAAACACAAAGATGTCAATAGGACAAACACATATATTTTAGTCGCTGTAACAACCAAACCATAATAAAAGTATCGTTTAATAACAGAATATACGCAATAATACACACTAATTATAACCACACAGAGCTAATGCAGTGACAACCGGACATGGTGGTTAGTTCGCCACATACCGACGAGGTAAGCAGCATAAAAACTAACATACATCATATAACAAAACAAAGGTATTACATACAACCAACGTACCGGTTGAACTGAAACCATAACGGCTAATTAGACAACAACAGAGGTTAGCTTTTCGGTTATCTATTATAACTCTGTAACACACTAGAAAACACGTTGGGTGTTGGTAGTTCAAAGAACACGACTTAATGAGACCACTAAGGACTGTCACGGATATTTATTAGCCCTGGGGAACCAAATTACTATTTTCACTAACCCTAATCGACATGAAAAATTCTATATGTGCCAGTGAATTAGTTTTTTTAACTAGTCATAAGCGAACTTTTATCACACCAAGCAAATTCAACCACATCCCCTCCTCTTATCACTATAGCCACTAACACATACAAGGTGCCTAGTAATAAGAGGAGGGGATGTGGTTGAATTTGCTTGGTGTGATAAAAGTTCGCTTATGACTAGTTAAAAAAACTAATTCACTGGCACATATAGAATTTTTCATGTCGATTAGGGTTAGTGAAAATAGTAATTTGGTTCCCCAGGGCTAATAAATATCCGTGACAGTCCTTAGTGGTCTCATTAAGTCGTGTTCTTTGAACTACCAACACCCAACGTGTTTTCTAGTGTGTTACAGAGTTATAATAGATAACCGAAAAGCTAACCTCTGTTGTTGTCTAATTAGCCGTTATGGTTTCAGTTCAACCGGTACGTTGGTTGTATGTAATACCTTTGTTTTGTTATATGATGTATGTTAGTTTTTATGCTGCTTACCTCGTCGGTATGTGGCGAACTAACCACCATGTCCGGTTGTCACTGCATTAGCTCTGTGTGGTTATAATTAGTGTGTATTATTGCGTATATTCTGTTATTAAACGATACTTTTATTATGGTTTGGTTGTTACAGCGACTAAAATATATGTGTTTGTCCTATTGACATCTTTGTGTTTTATCATCACCAGGTCGCCCCGGGTAGCAAAGCCTACGCCTGTGAAACTTGTGGGAAAGAGTTTAAACGCGTATATACACTGCGTAGACATTGTCAGAATTTGCACATTAAGCGTCGATATAACTGTTCTGTTTGTAAGCGTGACTATTCTGATATCGCGTCTTTACAGCGGCACGTAAAGAAACACCAAGAACAAATGAACCGATGTGTTGGTCATGCATCCACGCCAGTTACACCACTAACGTTATCAGTTTCACCCCCACATATGACTGGCTCTTCATTAGTAGCAGTTTTGGAAATTACATCGCCCTTGTCGCTGTCTGCTACCTCTGAAAACAGTGTACCTCCATTATCACCACAACCACTACTACCAGACAATAACGGCACCATAAGAGCACTAACACCACGGGCACCTAACTCACCCCACTTCGATTTTTTAGCTGGTTTACCATTAGACATACAGCAAATATATATCGATAATTGGTCAACTATACATACACATATCACAGTTCGTAAGTCCAGCGCGACCTACACGTTTTTTCATCCCCCAACGATACCTCATATACAAGACTGGAATGAGGTTCTAAGACCCATGTTCACTGACCAAACTAAGAGGTTCAAAGTGAACTTTTCCAAACATTTGATATTACGGCATCGAGAGACATTAGAACCAAGATTTTTTCACGGCTCAGTTAACAACTCGGCTGTTTTAGAGTACCCAGCGCTGATAAATAATAGACACGACTTTGACCTCTTTGTTCAGAAAGTTAACGAATCTGACCCTATGAATGTTGCCCAGAATACGCGGCCAAATACCAAATATCAGCTGGAGAACATTGTGGGAACTTCTTTCGACTTATATTTTATAAACGACCATCCGTTGGGTTGAGTGTTTAGACAACCGACACAACCAATTGAAGCTGTTCTTATAGATAGTAAATGCTGACACCAACATATGCCCCTTTCTAACTACGCTATGTATGTCGTTCACATGATTCAATAAACCATTATGAGGTAACCTGCGTTGTTAAATTTTTCTGTGTAGGTCTTTTCTGTATTTGTCAGTATTTTTTAATATGTGCTTGTCTTTTTAAAAAATATATTGTCGAGTTTAGCTTGGTGTATATATTTGTCTATAACGGGGAAATATATGCAAACCATAACCAACAACAACGCCTCTTATATTGTATCGGTATTTAGTTGTAATAAATGTGTCAGTTGTTCCTAGCCAGATAGTCCTGTATCAGGGTTTTTTTTAGTCGTGTTGGTGTTAATAACGAATAACTACTGATAAACATAACGAACATCACTAAAATTGATAAATGCCGCAGGCCCACAAATAAAAACATGGCAAAATGTGTTATGTTGTTAGTGGCAACGTACTGAAAAATGTGTTCTTTTAGTATGATAACATAGTAAAAGTGGGTTGGTTACTTGTGAAAACATTGTAAATGATGTACTTACACAAATAAAAAAAATGTGTTATAATGTTTGTGTGACATCATCTGAAATATGTTTCGTGTGGTATGATAATTTAGACGAATGATAAAACATAATGAAAATCACTAAAAGCAGATTGGTTAATTGTGGAAAATGGTACATGGTACAGTCACACAAATATAAACACGATAAAATTTGTCATGTTGTTACTGCAAAAATACTGGAATGTGTTTTCGTATGGGATAATAATTTTGAAAACAGCTAAAACATGCAGTTTACAATATGAAAATAAGTTCATTGGAACCGTGTTTTGTATCTAAATGTCGTGAAATGCGCAACTGTAAGTATAGAAAAGAGATAAATACTGTCTGATCACACTGAAAGGAGCTACCACCAACTTGTCTAGTTGTGAAAAAGTGATAAGTGATTGTCCAACAGATAAAAACATGTCAAAAAATGTTATGTTGTTAATGGTAACGTACTGAAAAACAGCTTCGTATGGTATCATAACTTAGACATCTGATAAAACATAACGAAAATCACCCAATTCGGCTTGTGTAATTGCAAAAATAGTAATAACTGTTGAAAGCGAATAAAAAAAACATGGTAAATGTGTTATGATGTTTGTGCAAAAGTACTGAAATATGGGTTTGTATGGTATCTAATTTAGATAACTACTGATAAACATAACGAACAGCACTAAAATTGATAAATGCCGCAGGCCCACAAATAAAAACATGGCAAAATGTGTTATGTTGTTAGTGGCAACGTACTGAAAAATGTGTTCTTTTAGTATGATAACATAGTAAAAGTGGGTTGGTTACTTGTGAAAACATTGTAAATGATGTACTTACACAAATTAAAAAAAATGTGTTATAATGTTTGTGTGACATCATCTGAAATATGTTTCGTGTGGTATGATAATTTAGACAAATGATAAAACATAATGAAAATCACTAAAAGCAGATTGGTTAATTGTGGAAAATGGTACATGGTACAGTCACACAAATATAAACACGATAAAATTTGTCATGATGTTACTGCAAAAATACTGGAATGTGTTTTCGTATGGGATAATAATTTTGAAAACAGCTAGAACATGCAGTTTACAATATGAAAATAAGTTCACTGGAACCGTGTTTTGTATCTAAATGTCGTGAAATGCGCAACTGTAAGTATAGAAAAGAGATAAATACTGTCTGATCACACTGAAATGAGCTACCACCAACTTGTCTAGTTGTGAAAAAGTGATAAGTGATTGTCCAACAGATAAAAACATGTCAAAAAATGTTATGTTGTTAATGGTAACGTACTGAAAAACAGCTTCGTATGGTATCATAACTTAGACATCTGATAAAACATAACGAAAATCACCCAATTCGGCTTGTGTAATTGCAAAAATAGTAATAACTGTTGAAAGCGAATAAATAAAACATGGTAAATGTGTTATGATGTTTGTGCAAAAGTACTGAAATATGGGTTTGTATGGTATCTAATTTAGATAACTACTGATAAACATAACGAACAGCACTAAAATTGATAAATGCCGCAGGCTCACAAATAAAAACATGGCAAAATGTGTTATGTTGTTAGTGGCAACGTACTGAAAAATGTGTTCTTTTAGTATGATAACATAGTAAAAGTGGGTTGGTTACTTGTGAAAACATTGTAAATGATGTACTTACACAAATAAAAAAAAATGTGTTATAATGTTTGTGTGACATCATCTGAAATATGTTTCGTGTGGTATGATAATTTAGACAAATGATAAAACATAATGAAAATCACTAAAAGCAGATTGGTTAATTGTGGAAAATGGTACATGGTACAGTCACACAAATATAAACACAATAAAATTTGTCATGTTGTTACTGCAAAAATTGGAATGTATTTTCGTATGACAATTTAGACAACTAATAAAACATCGAAAATCCGTATAAGTGGCTTATCTAGTTGTGAAAAAAAAACCACACAAATAAATGTTAATTTACACAAATAAAACTTCTCAAATGTACTATGTTGTTAGTGAGAAAGGGCTGAACTGTGTTTTCGTGTGACTTGTTAATTTCGACATCTGATAAACACGCTGTTTGCGCTAATGAAATATGTTAATAAGAAACCTTTTAGTAGAGAAAAACAACTCAAAACACAGAGAGAACATAATTGAAGCTGCACATGAGAACCTAGTTTAAGACTCTAGCGAAAATATACTAAGAATATATTGACCCAAAGTAGACCCTGTTAGAAGCTAGTGAGACCATAATGATAATATGGTAGAACATAGTTGAAGAGCATACAGAGACCATCAAGCGACCATGGCTGAAGCGTTTCCTGAGAGAATCCTGTTTGGAGAATATTAGCTTTTGTGGTGTATATATGACATGTGTTTTACATTAGTATGGTCAGGATTGGCCAATGTGAGAACCACTTTAACATAGCCATAAAATAATTAGAACTATTGGCCAAAGGCACAGAATAATGTTTGCAGAATATTTTCTTTTGTGGTGTCAATGTTACGAGTTTTACATTCTCATGGTCAGGTTTTTACAATGTGAGAACCACTTGAATATAAGCATAAAATAATGATAATCATTGGCCAAAGGCACAGAATAATGTTTGCAGAATATTAGCTTTTGTGGTGTCTATATGTCAGGGGTTTTACATTGCATGGTCAAGATTTTACAATTTGAGAACCACTTCAATGTAAGCGGAAATCCCAAACATACCCACTAAACAAATAAGGTCATATTAATGTTAATACCCAGCAAAATCACCCCCACCGGCATAAGTGGGAGTAGGTGGGGTTATGCTAACCTCATTCACTGGAAGTGGCAGTGGACATGTTCTTTATCATGCCTGTAATTATATTGCATTTGGCAGTTTTACAATCTGAACTTTGCGTGATCTTTCACATGTGGTTTAAAATTGGATCGTTTTATATAAAAGATAGTGTCATAAATAAATTTCAGTAGAAAAACCACAACATACCCACTAATCAGATACAGTTATAACATGTTAATACTCACCAAATGCAGTCCCACCGACACAAGGGGGAGAGCTGGGGGCTATGTAGACCTCCTTCACTGGAAGTCGCAGTGGAAATTTTCTTTATCACGAGCCTAGCTCCTTGTATCAGCAAAACAAATAAAAGGACAATTCCACTACCAAATACCAGACCCATCCCACACACATTCGCATCATTAGATACACAATTTGACCGGATTCGGCCACAGCGACCGGGTATCGCTCCGGACCACACCCCGCCGCCGGTCGGTTCGGCCAGTTTCGACTGCCATCATATGGGATGTGCGGGCACACTCAGTACATTCAGCGGCACACTTGACACATTCACATCTCATTATTATATTACATCTCATTATTAGGCGGATATGTACCCGGTGACGACCTTTACCCGACTTTTGTATGTCACGTTTATTGTTATTTGGGCTATATTAAAGCCCGTTATATAACAGCATGGGGCATGGTGCCACCTTTGCACGACCTCTCCGTATTCAGTATATTGTTATATGAGTTAAGTAGTATCCGGTTATGTAACACGGCGTAACATGACGCCCATTTACACGACCTCTCCAGGTCGAGTATAATGCTATATGGGCTATAATAAAGCACACTCGACACATTCGACACGACCTTTGGACGACCTCTCCAGATCAAGTATATTGTTATATGAGCTATATTAGCACATTCGGGCACATTCGCCACGACCTTTGCCCGACCTCGTCATATTGTACAGATAAGTAACATGGCACGCCCTTTGCACGCCCTGCACGACCTCTGCACGACCTTTGCACGCCCTGCACGACCTCTGCACGACCTTTGCCCGCCCTGCACGACCTCTGCACGACCTCGGCACGACCTGCACGACCTCGCCAGACCGAGTATATTGTTATATGAGCTATATTAGCACATTCGGGCACATTCGGCACGACCTTTGCACGACCTCGCTCGCCAGAGTATTTTGTTATATGAGCTATATTAGCACACTCGGGCACACTCGGCACATCCAGCACATCCGCGGCTCGTTCCATCCCTATATAACTACTCACATCATCCCTAGATATTCCCTTATACAATAAAAATTGCGGATCTAGCACCGGCTTTGTCAATAGGTACCAAAATCGTGGAACAGGAAAAGTACCTTTTTACTTTCATTTATATACACCTTTTTACTATACTGTACGAAAGTTTTAATTATTCATACATGTGTCAATCAGCCCCGTATAAAACACACATTCGAGAATAAATATAGTTAATGTGTATATTAGCGAATACATGAATTATATGCATACATCACTTTAATGTTTTCTTTATTGTTGTGTTTTATAATGTTCTAACAAGAACATTATTGTGTAGCTGGATATTGTTTCATTTACTGGAAATCAGAAGTTTGCACGCACGACTTGAGCTCAATAAGTTAAGCACCAGCCAACGGTCGCAAAAAGGTTAAACATCCAGTCGTTATTGATTTGTGCACGTTTTTCCATCGTTCTCATGAATCATCGAAACCTCATGTCTATTATTATTATATTTTATTATCAGCAAAATGTGATTATTACATGTTGCAAGCTCTTGCCTTGACGGAAGAGGGAAATGTATTCAAGTGAACACAACCAAATAGTTGATAACCCCTCAAGTCAGCTGGTGGCAGGCATAATAACACCTTACCATTGTGCCCATTTAGAGACGATTCTAGGTGGGGGGGGGGGGGGGGTTATTTGTAATATTTAATATTGTAAAAAATATGCAATCTTGAAAATGTCACAACTCGTCCAACATGTATGCTTTGGGAGATAGACTGTGAGTCGCGAGTCCTAGACATAGCACGCTGTAACCAGGGCGATACAATTTATAGCGATGGAAATACAATTAAACATAAACATCCCCTCATTTGAGCTTCTTTTAACCTAGTTTTTTACCTATAACAGACCACGACCTGGCACAAGCCATGATATGTGAACTGACTGCCAAGAAGGTCAGTTTTGAATATTGCTCTTGAGTTTAATCGGTCGGCCTTGGTTATTTTTTGGCAGGTTATTCTAATAATATAAATAGTGATGATCAATAGCCAATCGGTATCCAGACAATAATTTTAAAAAGTACCGAATTTAAAAGGTGCGTGCGCATGTTTTATTTACGTTTGGCATTTAGGTCTTCTATACCTGCGGATGGTCACGAAACAGACACACTCCACAAACATGACCATTTGCAATATAGAAGTAATCTGCACATAATAAAATATGACTTCATTTGTTATATTTGTGATTTGTTTCGTGCACTCCTTGGTCTGTATTTATATACTTGAAGTCGGCTTGGCTATTTTGTAAATGCCACACCAAGTTTATAATTATAGACCAACGGAATCACAGCAATAGTAAAAAAAAACAGTAACGAACACAGGCCTAATTAATTATGTACAGAGGTTCCATTGCAATTGGTAATGCGTTTGTGCATTACTTCGAGAGACTATTCACGTATCTCCAATCTACGAATGAAACCAAGTAGCCTCTCGTAGCGAAAATCAATCGGGTTTTGGAGGTATTGCGTAACTCTCGACATTACATCAGTCCTATCTGAATTAATTTGATCCCAGTGTGCTACGGTTTTGATTATTGTTTGACTTGTACAGGTCGCTATTTACATACTTGGAGTCCCATGCCAAAAATAGCTAAAGCCAACCAGTAGATTTCACGCAAATCGACGACTAGTTCATGTTTACGTTTTAGCGAATAGGTATTCTATATATGCCGACGGTTGCGGTTATGACGTGTTGTTGTCGATAGGTCAAGAAAGGTCTACAAAGAATGGAAGTTTATAAAATCGTTGTCTGGCCTACTCTAAAGTTTGCCGTGGTCTGAGCATTTGTTGTTTTTTAATCGTATACCATAAGGCTATCTTGTGACCATAGAGATGTGCCGCCATGTCGCAGAGTAAAACATGGGCTTGGCTGTCAACATTCCCGTCTGGGTGGACATAGGAATGTAGCTACTTGATTGAAGATGTCGGTAACATTGTCGATAATCATAAACCTTTGCGATCTGTCAAGAAAGTTAACTGACGTATTTTTAAGCACCAACTGGACCAGAGATGGAACATTGTTTCAGAAGAGGAGGACCACGGATAAACATTAATGTTGACATAGCTGAAAACCTCTTGAAAAGAAAGAAGGAGACCACGAACAAAAAAGAATGTTGACGTAGTTGACAACGACTTGTGTAGACAAAGTATGTAAAAAACACATTTACAATGCTACATTGTTTCCCGTTAGAGTGCTGCAGGACAGTTGCGAATGATTGTGTGTGATAACTATACTCATTTCCATCCATTTCTTTCCTATCACCTGTGATATATTTTTCAACAAAGTTCTATTGGAAACCTTTCAAAGAAAGTAGCTAAAAGTTTCTTAATGATTCCAACTTTTAAAATGTTAATAGTTCATCAATTAAACGATTGAACATACACTATTCCAAACTTGTGTTCTTCGTTTTGTTTGCTTTCACTATTTTGAACGGACTTGTGAATTGACATTACACTATTGCCTATTGTCTTTCCCCAGGTGGTTTGTGATCCACTCTTGCCGTTAAGCGTGGGGGTGATTGGAGCTCGAGCTTGCGTTCTATCGCCAGATGTGTGGCCTCGGCTGTACTATGACCGTGTTTGTACAGGATGTCCCTGACGTCTTCTATGCATCTTTTCTGTCTTCTTTCTCTGGCTTTGTACCCTGATCTCATTTGTATATATGCTTGTACGGGTAACTTTTCATGATGCTTTCTCACAATGTGCCAAACTACTTGATCTGTTCTCTCTCTATGTAATCTGTACAAGATGTTATACCTATTATTTCCCTGATATATTCATTTCACAATCTATCAAGCATGGTGACCCCGGCAGCTTTCCTCAAGCATTTCATCTCGCATGTCACTTAGTTAGTTAGTTAGTCAGTCGTCGGATCATCATCACTGCAAACTGGACCCATGCATAGTTGATCCGATCTCTCCTTGAGTGTATCCGCCATCACACTTCTGCTGACAGTACCGGTCCTATGCTGGTTGACCATCATTCTTCTGCGCCCTCCAAAATGTTCACCTCTAGCATCACCGCATTTCAATCCCTGATCTTTAATCCTAGCCATTGAAAAGGAATCGTCATCCACATTTTCCTTTTCAATGCATGTCACTTATCTTTCTGTAATGTGAAGATGAGAGAGACCAGGTTTGGCACTGGTAACACAGTGTTCGTAGGAATACACTGTAGATCAATTGTCTCCTAACTTCCATCTCGATCTTGGGGTGAAGAAGAAGTGGTGACAGTTGGTATGTTACTGCATTTGCCTTTTGACATCTCATCTTTATTTCTCTATCGAGGCTTCCTTTTGACGTTACACTAAACTCAGATAATAGCTTAAATTATTTGTATAATTTTGATGTTCAACTTCGCAAGCAGACTCTCTGGATTTGAACGTGGAAAAGTTTAGGTTATTCTATTACATGGTCAGGACTGAATTTGGTATGGAAACTATCACATAACTTTACACCGACTTAAATAAAACAGGTCACATACATACAGACCTAAAATCATCAGTATACATACCATTACCTAAGATTCCCAGGGATGTGGATTGTAAAGAAAACATAATAATGTGTTTGATGAGACACATAGCAAAATATTGCACAAGATTATACATTAAAGAATTAAAAACAAGATATACATTAAACCCGGTGAAGAGTAATTCAGTTTTAGGAAAAAAATAGGAACCAAAGAAGCTATAATTAGTATCTGACTATTCATAGATACATATATAGGAATCCAATAAAGTATACATATTTTCGTCATAAACTACAACAGGACCTTTAGCGAGTCCAACATGAAAAATTAATTGATTATTTTCAAGAAATAGGTTTATAGGAAAGTGCATACGACTGATTATAAATATTTATTGGGGACAAACTTAAAAAGAGGGTTATGACAATGATTTATTTTATCACAAAACCTATTTACCTTATGCACAGAGCATATATACACAGACTAAAACATAACCACAGCCAAGCTCAAAATCTGTTCCTAAATATAAGGAATACTAAAACTATGGCAGCTGATAAAGAGCAGCCACAACCAAAAATAATAATTGCATCTATGAACTTGGAAGACGTATCAAACTTCGATTATTTGGATACAAACATAAATAGTTCAGGAAACTGCGCAGTAGAAATTAAGGGAAGGAAAGAAATGGCGTTTTGAAACTGGTTCAAATGAAAAATATCTGGCACGGTATCAGTAACAAAGTAAAACTGTGTATGATTAGAACATGAGTATTCCCCGTGGCAACATACACATTGTGAGGCATGAACTCTAAATAAAAAGTGGCTTAGAAAATTCCTCCCTTTGAATTTGAGATTCAATAACAACATACAAATAGCCTATACAACTAGTCCATATCGATGCATACTAGAAAACGTGTCCTCAAATGTTACATCGAACCAGTGCTAATCTATGGAAGTGAAACATGGATAATACATAAGACATCACAAAAATCATTAGAGGCAGCTGAGATGTTGCTTATTCGGAGAATGTTACGCATTCCTTGAACAGCAAAGATTACTAATGAAGAATATCTTAGAAGGATGGATGTAAAAAGACACATTATTGATAATATAAGAAATATAAAGTAAAGTCGATAAGTAAAGTTTCCAGATCTGCATGGAAGCCCTCGAATACATCGTAGGAGAAAACAGGCATCGCGCCATGTTTCTTTCCGGCGTCTGTATTCTCCGAGCGTGCCCGGAAAGATGCGACTCTCTTCCAGTTCTCGAGCGTGGTGCTGTGTTACCATCTTCTCAATCAGTTTGACTGTGGTGGTCTGCATCATTATGATTCGGTAGTCGTTGGTCTGGGCGTGATTTTTATTGGACTTCTATAATGGCAATAGGTAGCTGTGCAGCCATTCTCCCTTGATGGTACCGTTCTTAATGATTCCGTTAAACTCGCCAACCAGGTAGTTTATGTTACTCTCCTTAAGGATGGCGAAGTTCTCGTATTGTATACTGCCAGGGCTTGGGGCAATTTTCCGCGACCATATACGTGCGGTATGGACTGTCTCAGCAGCAATGAGTATGCTCTCATTGCACTTAGCCTCCCTACATAGATCAGACAGCGTAGTGATAATCCTCCGCCTAACATCTAGATTGTTTTGGTTCTTCTGTTGAACCAAAGGAAGACCCACTGAAGGCCATTTCCTTATCTTCGTCTGATTTCTTCCATGTCATATCAGTGGATTGAAAGTCAGGTATGCCGACTCCTTTAACATTTCCATTCATGCTCCTCTGAAGACGCCAGAACGTCTTAAGAGACTTGTCTGAGCAGATCTGCTTGCAGAATTCATTCCACCGTTATTCATTGGCTTGTTGGTCACCTATCTTGAAGAGTGACATGGTGTCATCACCAGTCTCTTTCAATGCTGTTACATTATTGGATGATGCGCAGCTGGAGTCGAGTGCTTTCTACCACGCCTTGACGGCCTGCATTTGTTCCTCCATGCTTTCTCTATGTCGTCATTTCAAGATGGTGGCTGGTTCATCTCGCTGCGCATAAGTCACTTGACCTGCGACGTGCTGCACCTAATTTTTGCTTCTCGAGTCACTTGATCATTATTCTTGATAAGGATAATGCACGGGTAGTGATCGCAGTTGTAGAACTCGCGGTATGTAAGTTATTAATAAAATATACAACAAACATTGTCAAATTGTTGAAATGTAGACGTGTTTATTTTATTTTCCAAAACTTTCATGTTTATGAGAATAACTCGCTTAATATTGTGTTCAAAATAATTGTATCATTATTTGTATGTTACACGATACTAAAATTATTAGATATGATGTCTTTTATGGATGTATATACGTATATATATAATATATATATATATAATACACACATACATATATATATTATATATATATATATACACATACATATATATACTATATGTATATATATATATATATAATATTTATATATATATATATATTACATACAGAAATATATTTACATGTATATAAGCTTGAGATTCACATACATTGTATGATTACTTTGTAAATCAAATATGATATTGTGTTAACTAAATAAAGCAAAAAAGCAAAATTATAAATCTTTCAATTAACGGTAAGCAGATCTCTCAGGCTGTCTGTCTGCTGTGAAGCCAAATATGGAACAAGAAAATCGAAAATCGACAGCCACAACCGATACAACATTATGCACATCCATGATATGTTAGCATAACCTTCAGCTGGTATTTTATATTTCAGAACTGGTTCTCCAACAAAGATGTATCTGAGTGTCAATATACAACAATAGATTGAACAAAAACGTACGTCAAGAAACTGAAAAGAAAGTATAACTCAGACCCAATACGAATATTTAATCTTTGAAATGAGCACGACCGATGAATGAAAAAACATGGATAATCATCACCTTCGTCATCATCATGAAGCCAATATCCCTTCAGACCCTTACAAGTGTCACTCTGGAAACACAAGTACGTTATTATACAGTGAAATATATGTAAACATGGGAATATAAATTATATATGTATAACATGGGAACATAAATTATATTTGTAAACATGGGAACATAAATTATATTTGTAAACATGGGAACATAAATTATATATGTAAACATGTGGACGTACATTATATACATAGAACGTGAAAAACAGACATTAAATAACCTATATTTCTTCTTCTGTGTTCATTTTGAGAATCCTGCAGATTAGCAGGATGATGTTCAAGAATAAAAATCATGTGGGTCATGATGTGGTCAGGCTTGGCTGCAATATCTGCGTTTTTCTGAAACACTAAGGACATTATGACTTCAGGGATACTTTGAAATTATATGGGATGACCAGCTTATTTCATGGAAATTCGCTGTACTCGTTTCCTACTGCGTGTATGGTAGGAAACAATGTCGCTATTCTTTACTCCCCATTCTGACCACATCAACACACGTGTGAGGCAATGTCGCTATTCTTTACTCCCCATTCTGACCATATCAACATACGTGTGAGACAATGTCGACAAAATTTACTTACCATTCTGACCACATCAACACACGTCTGAGACGATGTCGATATTGGTTACTCCCCATTCTGACCATATCGACACACGTGTGAGACAATGTCGTTATTAGATACTCCTCATTCTGATCACATCTACACACATGTGAGACAATAATGTTATTCTTTACTCCCCATTGTGACCACATCGACACACGTGTGAAAACCATCCATTACACACATTAGCCATAACACATACGGGAGGTTATAAATTCTTCAATATATAATCTGAGCAAGACAAGAACATACATACTAACATTGCAGTCAGAAGAGATAGAGACATGGTTAATAGGTCATTGGAAGAATAGCATACTAAAGATAGTCATTCAATCCAACGTTGTTATTCAGATATTATCCATTAATTCTGCTTTCTTATGCATTGCTCAGATCTCCATTCGCTATTGTTATGTTGAACGCAACAATCCACAATCCATTGTCATTACCAACACCGCTATTTACATACCATTATTATTCAGACCACCGCTATCAGTGCACTATTGTTATTCTTAACTCAGCAAACCATCCACCGATGTTATTCCTCACGCAAAAAAAACCCATCCACCATTGTTATTCATCACACATCAATCAATATACCATTGACAATGTAAATGGTATTCTGAACGTAGATATCAATCAAATACTTCGCAGGTGTAGTAATTTGCTTTCAATAAATCTTCATTTCTTTTGGTACTGTCCAGATGTGACTGGAGTGTGTCACAAGTGTCTGCTGCAAGAAACGTCTGGTACTCGGCATCCGAGACTCACTTTGGACACAACACTGTAAATCAGGGTAGAATATAAATAATGATTAATATGTATCACTCAAATACATATTAACGGTATACTTGTTGAAAAAGCGACGTGGAAATGGCGTAAACAACTTATTTTTATTCATGAACATCAGCTAGCTGGATCAACTAACAATTAGCTCCCACTCTATAGTTGTCATTGATATCGTGTAATCTGAGTTTGATTGTGTGGTTTCATTCTGTTTGTGCGGCTATTTCTTGATAAAGACAGTTTGTTCGAAACGTCGATCATGTATATTGTTCAATAGACACCTGATTCACACACATATATTATTTTTCTTTAGCGTTCATTATCAAGCTCCCGCTGGATATATCGTGCAGAAGGACCATTGTCCTACTAGATTTGTAACAGGATGTAATCTAGAAAATGGAAATGTGTTGTGTCCCCATTTTATTTGAACAAATGGCCCGACATATCCTTCAAAACACAATATATGTTGTTCAATATTTACTAGCTGATATCAAAAGAAAAGACACTAACATTGTAATGTATTGTAATAATTGTTATATACGCACTGGCAGATACTGGCAATCATTAGGTGAAATTATCATAGAAAAATATTGTCCCCACTCAATAAAACACAACTATATGGAAGATTTATGCATGTTCAGAATGGCAATGAGCTCGATCAATGCATTATTCACGCTACAACAAGTGTCGTGAAGAATTCATTTGTCTGTATCATGGACATTATGAATATAAATAACCAAACTATCGTAGGATGTCCGACAAAATGGAGAAGGCCGCAGTACTAAGCGAATAAGTAGGAAATACGACATGAGGTAGAATGTTTACTTAACATACTCAACTATTAATAGGAAAAAAAATGAAAAAAAAATAACAATGACAACATAGAACAAGGACAATGCATATATATATATATATATATATATTCTTCGTTGAGGTCCAACCGGGACAATACACAATAAAAGAAACAAAACATCATACATATAATATCAACTATAATAACTTAGACTTGTTTCTCTTACCAAAAAAAAACCACAAAAAAACAAGGCCGAATGAGATTACGAAACTATTGTCTAAAAACTGATAAATTGCGTGCATTCAAATTATATATTATAAAATTACAATTTAATATAAATTACAACTATATTAAAGTTGCATGTTCGATGCAATTTGTCATTTATTAGACACGCGTGTCGTAAACTCACTTGAACTTGATATTTTAAAAAAAATGTAATTTAATTTATTTTTTTTTGAAAGAGAAAGAAATCCAAGTTATTTTAAGTGTATATATTGTCAGGTTTTTTACATTTTTTATTGATATTTGTTTCTTGAAAAAGTTCCCAGTTGGACCTCACAGTGGAAAATTGTCTTTGTTCTATGTTTTATTGTTAGTTATTTAAATTTTACTATTGATAGTTAGGTATTTTACAGTAACCTTTCTACCTCATTTAGTATTTCCAACAGTAAATTTAACATTGTGTATCATGTACTCCTGCAGCAATACTAAAATCCAATAGGCAAATTTCTTAACATGGAACTCATTACTTTTGGTCGAAACGTATATTTGTCTGTGGACTATTATGTGTGTTTTCATTGGTTATCAATAGCTCATTATCTTGTTTCAAGAATTGCCTACGTATCACACTACTGCATAAGCCGTCAATGCATTAGTTCTTTCGTTTCATTTGAATCCACGACGACACATGTACTAATTTAAGTTTTCTTGAGAATAGGGAATGAGAAACTCAGCTTGAACCATATCCTATCTTAAGCAACATGCTCGTGTCTAATGAAAATCAATGTCGTTGTTTCTGATATCGCACCATGCAAGTGAGAAACTCGTCACTATCTCCATTCTATAACTTGCTGTTTTTTTAAAAGAATAAGAGGACACAACACATTTCCATTTTCTAAATTACATCCTGTTGCAAATCTAGTAGGACCATGATCCTTCTACACGTTATATCCATAGGGAGCTTGAGAATGAACGCTAAAGAAGAAGAATAATTGTGTGAGTGAATACGAATTTTTTTATCCACCACTTTCTTGACACTTTGGTAAGTGACAAAATGCCATCCAAGCGGCTTGTCCCTCTTTTTACTGAGCAATCAGTTATAGTTTAGTTTAGTTTACGGAAACGCTGTTGACGCACCCAGACCAAACCCTAAATTGCTCGATTTCTGCAAGAACAGAACAGGACAATAGGTATACATCAATCAATCAATCAATCAAGTGACGAATAATGTAGGCGATCATGTGTCACCGCGACTCTATGTCACCTGGTGTTGACAATACGTTCAGCTGGTGAACTTTCACCGTGCCACAATACGTGTTCATCTAACATTTTCTCTCTCGGTCGTCTACTGCTTCTTCTCTCCTTGAACATTACAGTGGTTCTTAAGTGTTCAAACTGTGTTCTTCTAAGCACATGCCCTAGATACCTGTACTGTCTACCCCAAATGGTTGATATGATTGATATTTTTACGCCAGCATCAATGAGAACATATGCATTGTCTTTCATAGCTGCCAATGGTAGTTTCATACATGCTCGCTTCCTGCTTTAAGCACTGTATCGTCAGCATATCTCAAGTTATTTATATTGCACCCTCCCACTGTTATTACTGGGGTATCTTCCATAATTCGCATAATGTATTATGTATGCAGGGATGAAAGATCCAGTGAAATTACACAACCTAGTCTTAAACTCACTTCTATCTTTTTAAATTTACCTATAGTGGTGTTAACTCTCATCGCAGCTGCGTGTTTGCAAAACATATTTATTAATATTTTTAGATCTTTCCCATCATCATTACGATTTTCTAGTAGTTTTATAGTCTCATGTTTCACCTTGCCAAATGCTTTTTTTGACCAGTAACAAAATTAGAAAAGATACGAAATGAAGAAATTAAAATTAGAGTCGATCTTTAGAATAGCATGTATTCAATGTATTGAGAGACAGCAAGTAAAATGGGCTCAGTCACCTTATGAGAATGAACCCAAACCAAATAACAATAAAAGCATATAATATAACAATATACGGGCGTAAAGCTATAGGTAGACCAAGAAAAACGGTGGAAAGAAAACATCAAGATAGAATTGAATAAACATGAACTCAATGCAACCACCTCGACGCTATCTGGCCATGGAACGACAGCTTAAGGTCTCACCCCTACACTTAAATACAAGTGTGAATGCGATCAACCATCATTCACCTGGCCACGAGACAACATACAATAGTATTCTGCACAAACACGCCATTTCAGCTGTCACACATTTGTGTTTTTCTTGTGCTGTCGTTGTCCATGTTTGACTTTGGTAGCACAGAGTTGGTATAATAATCGTTTTGAATTGTGTTATTTTGGTCTTTATGTCTACATTTTTATTTCTGAATATTGGTGTCATATACCCTATATTTTATATACTTTACTACACGTGCTTTGTATTACTTTAATGCGCTTGTAGTCTGTCGTCTATTGCTTCCTAAGTATGCTTGAGACTAACGGGAATTGAACCAGTCCGTTCTACGGCACCAAATCGCCTAGCAACAATTGCACACGCGTTTTTCAGTACTTGACTAACCGCATCTCCAATAAAAGATGCGATTTCATCAAGCCATTCAAATCGTGCACACAAAGTCACCCGAACGGACCAATCGAGACAAGGACTATTACAACAACAACAGGACATCCCGTACAGGTATTGAAATATCCTCAGTAACAACAAACACATAACATAATATCCGTATTAGTTGTACAAGGGCCGATAGGTCTTCTTGTAAACATGGATAACATATATAGACAATACAATTTTGCTTCAAATAATTGTTTATACAAGTAAATTTAAGTAGGAAGCCAGAGGATAATATTTTAAAAATTCTTGAGACTAACGGGAATTGAACCAGTCCGTTCTACGGCACCAAATCGCCTAGCAACAATTGCACACGCGTTTTTTCAGTACTTGACTAACCGCATCTCCAATAAAGATGCGATTTCATCAAGCCATTCAAATCGTGCACACAAAGTCACCCGAACGGACCAATCGAGACAAGGACTATTACAACAACAACAGACATCCCGTACAGGTATTGAAATATCCTCAGTAACAACAAACACATAACATAAATATCCGTATTAGTTGTACAAGGGCCGATAGGTCTTCTTGTTAAACATGGATAACATATATAGACAATACAATTTTGCTTCAAATAATTGTTTATACAAGTAAATTTTAAGTAGGAAGCCAGAGGATAATATTTTAAAAATTCTTGAGACTAACGGGAATTGAACCAGTCCGTTCTACGGCACCAAATCGCCTAGCAACAATTGCACACGCGTTTTTCAGTACATGACTAACCGCATCTCCAATAAAAGATGCGATTTCATCAAGCCATTCAAATCGTGCACACAAAGTCACCCGAACGGACCAATCGAGACAAGGACTATTACAACAACAACAGACATCCCGTACAGGTATTGAAATATCCTCAGTAACAACAAACACATAACATAATATCCGTATTAGTTGTACAAGGGCCGATAGGTCTTCTTGTAAACATGGATAACATATATAGACAATACAATTTTGCTTCAAATAATTGTTTATACAAGTAAATTTTAAGTAGGAAGCCAGAGGATAATATTTTAAAAATTCTTGAGACTAACGGGAATTGAACCAGTCCGTTCTACGGCACCAAATCGCCTAGCAACAATTGCACACGCGTTTTTCAGTACTTGACTAACCGCATCTCCAATAAAAGATGCGATTTCATCAAGCCATTCAAATCGTGCACACAAAGTCACCCGAACGGACCAATCGAGACAAGGACTATTACAACAACAACAGACATCCCGTACAGGTATTGAAATATCCTCAGTAACAACAAACACATAACATAATATCCGTATTAGTTGTACAAGGGCCGATAGGTCTTCTTGTAAACATGGATAACATATATAGACAATACAATTTTGCTTCAAATAATTGTTTATACAAGTAAATTTTAAGTAGGAAGCCAGAGGATAATATTTTAAAAATTCTTGAGACTAACGGGAATTGAACCAGTCCGTTCTACGGCACCAAATCGCCTAGCAACAATTGCACACGCGTTTTTCAGTACTTGACTAACCGCATCTCCAATAAAAGATGCGATTTCATCAAGCCATTCAAATCGTGCACACAAAGTCACCCGAACGGACCAATCGAGACAAGGACTATTACAACAACAACAGACATCCCGTACAGGTATTTAAAATATCCTCAGTAACAACAAACACATAACATAATATCCGTATTAGTTGTACAAGGGCCGATAGGTCTTCTTGTAAACATGGATAACATATATAGACAATACAATTTTGCTTCAAATAATTGTTTATACAAGTAAATTTTAAGTAGGAAGCCAGAGGATAATATTTTAAAAATTCTTGAGACTAACGGGAATTGAACCAGTCCGTTCTACGGCACCAAATCGCCTAGCAACAATTGCACACGCGTTTTCAGTACTTGACTAACCGCATCTCCAATAAAAGATGCGATTTCATCAAGCCATTCAAATCGTGCACACAAAGTCACCCGAACGGACCAATCGAGACAAGGACTATTACAACAACAACAGACATCCCGTACAGGTATTGAAATATCCTCAGTAACAACAAACACATAACATAATATCCGTATTAGTTGTACAAGGGCCGATAGGTCTTCTTGTAAACATGGATAACATATATAGACAATACAATTTTGCTTCAAATAATTGTTTATACAAGTAAATTTTAAGTAGGAAGCCAGAGGATAATATTTTAAAAATTCTTGAGACTAACGGGAATTGAACCAGTCCGTTCTACGGCACCAAATCGCCTAGCAACATTGCACACGCGTTTTTCAGTACTTGACTAACCGCATCTCCAATAAAAGATGCGATTTCATCAAGCCATTCAAATCGTGCACACAAAGTCACCCGAACGGACCAATCGAGACAAGGACTATTACAACAACAACAGACATCCCGTACAGGTATTGAAATATCCTCAGTAACAACAAACACATAACATAATATCCGTATTAGTTGTACAAGGGCCGATAGGTCTTCTTGTAAACATGGATAACATATATAGACAATACAATTTTGCTTCAAATAATTGTTTATACAAGTAAATTTTAAGTAGGAAGCCAGAGGATAATATTTTTAAAAATTCTTGAGACTAACGGGAATTGAACCAGTCCGTTCTACGGCACCAAATCGCCTAGCAACAATTGCACACGACGTTTTTCAGTACTTGACTAACCGCATCTCCAATAAAAGATGCGATTTCATCAAGCCATTCAAATCGTGCACACAAAGTCACCCGAACGGACCAATCGAGACAAGGACTATTACAACAACAACAGACATCCCGTACAGGTATTGAAATATCCTCAGTAACAACAAACACATAACATAATATCCGTATTAGTTGTACAAGGGCCGATAGGTCTTCTTGTAAACATGGATAACATATATAGACAATACCATTTTGCTTCAAATAATTGTTTATACAAGTAAATTTTAAGTAGGAAGCCAGAGGATAATATTTTAAAAATTCTTGAGACTAACGGGAATTGAACCAGTCCGTTCTACGGCACCAAATCGCCTAGCAACAATTGCACACGCGTTTTTCAGTACTTGACTAACCGCATCTCCAATAAAAGATGCGATTTCATCAAGCCATTCAAATCGTGCACACAAAGTCACCCGAACGGACCAATCGAGACAAGGACTATTACAACAACAACAGACATCCCGTACAGGTATTGAAATATCCTCAGTAACAACAAACACATAACATAATATCCGTATTAGTTGTACAAGGGCCGATAGGTCTTCTTGTAAACATGGATAACATATATAGACAATACAATTTTGCTTCAAATAATTGTTTATACAAGTAAATTTTAAGTAGGAAGCCAGAGGATAATATTTTAAAAATTCTTGAGACTAACGGGAATTGAACCAGTCCGTTCTACGGCACCAAATCGCCTAGCAACAATTGCACACGCGTTTTTCAGTACTTGACTAACCGCATCTCCAATAAAAGATGCGATTTCATCAAGCCATTCAAATCGTGCACACAAAGTCACCCGAACGGACCAATCGAGACAAGGACTATTACAACAACAACAGACATCCCGTACAGGTATTGAAATATCCTCAGTAACAACAAACACATAACATAATATCCGTATTAGTTGTACAAGGGCCGATAGGTCTTCTTGTAAACATGGATAACATATATAGACAATACAATTTTGCTTCAAATAATTGTTTATACAAGTAAATTTTAAGTAGGAAGCCAGAGGATAATATTTTAAAAAATTCTAATACGGATATTATGTTATGTGTTTGTTGTTACTGAGGATATTTCAATACCTGTACGGGATGTCTGTTGTTGTTGTAATAGTCCTTGTCTCGATTGGTCCGTTCGGGTGACTTTGTGTGCACGATTTGAATGGCTTGATGAAATCGCATCTTTTATTGGAGATGCGGTTAGTCAAGTACTGAAAAACGCGTGTGCAATTGTTGCTAGGCGATTTGGTGCCGTAGAACGGACTGGTTCAATTCCCGTTAGTCTCAAGAATTTTTAAAATATTATCCTCTGGCTTCCTACTTAAAATTTACTTGTATAAACAATTATTTGAAGCAAAATTGTATTGTCTATATATGTTATCCATGTTTACAAGAAGACCTATCGGCCCTTGTACAACTAATACGGATATTATGTTATGTGTTTGTTGTTACTGAGGATATTTCAATACCTGTACGGGATGTCTGTTTGTTGTGTAATAGTCCTTGTCTCGATTGGTCCGTTCGGGTGACTTTGTGTGCACGATTTGAATGGCTTGATGAAATCGCATCTTTTATTGGAGATGCGGTTAGTCAAGTACTGAAAAACGCGTGTGCAATTGTTGCTAGGCGATTTGGTGCCGTAGAACGGACTGGTTCAATTCCCGTTAGTCTCAAGAATTTTTAAAATATTATCCTCTGGCTTCCTACTTAAAATTTACTTGTATAAACAATTATTTGAAGCAAAATTGTATTGTCTATATATGTTATCCATGTTTACAAGAAGACCTATCGGCCCTTGTACAACTAATACGGATATTATGTTATGTGTTTGTTGTTACTGAGGATATTTCAATACCTGTACGGGATGTCTGTTGTTGTTGTAATAGTCCTTGTCTCGATTGGTCCGTTCGGGTGACTTTGTGTGCACGATTTGAATGGCTTGATGAAATCGCATCTTTTATTGGAGATGCGGTTAGTCAAGTACTGAAAAACGCGTGTGCAATTGTTGCTAGGCGATTTGGTGCCGTAGAACGGACTGGTTCAATTCCCGTTAGTCTCAAGAATTTTTAAAATATTATCCTCTGGCTTCCTACTTAAAATTTACTTGTATAAACAATTATTTGAAGCAAAATTGTATTGTCTATATATGTTATCCATGTTTACAAGAAGACCTATCGGCCCCTTGTACAACTAATACGGATATTATGTTATGTGTTTGTTGTTACTGAGGATATTTCAATACCTGTACGGGATGTCTGTTGTTGTTGTAATAGTCCTTGTCTCGATTGGTCCGTTCGGGTGACTTTGTGTGCACGATTTGAATGGCCTTGATGAAATCGCATCTTTTATTGGAGATGCGGTTAGTCAAGTACTGAAAAACGCGTGTGCAATTGTTGCTAGGCGATTTGGTGCCGTAGAACGGACTGGTTCAATTTCCCGTTAGTCTCAAGAATTTTTAAAATATTATCCTCTGGCTTCCTACTTAAAATTACCTTGTATAAACAATTATTTGAAGCAAAATTGTATTGTCTATATATGTTATCCATGTTTACAAGAAGACCTATCGGCCCTTGTACAACTAATACGGATATTATGTTATGTGTTTGTTGTTACTGAGGATATTTCAATACCTGTACGGGATGTCTGTTGTTGTTGTAATAGTCCTTGTCTCGATTGGTCCGTTCGGGTGACTTTGTGTGCACGATTTGAATGGCTTGATGAAATCGCATCTTTTATTGGAGATGCGGTTAGTCAAGTACTGAAAAACGCGTGTGCAATTGTTGCTAGGCGATTTGGTGCCGTAGAACGGACTGGTTCAATTCCCGTTAGTCTCAAGAATTTTTAAAATATTATCCTCTGGCTTCCTACTTAAAATTTACTTGTATAAACAATTATTTGAAGCAAAATTGTATTGTCTATATATGTTATCCATGTTTACAAGAAGACCTATCGGCCCTTGTACAACTAATACGGATATTATGTTATGTGTTTGTTGTTACTGAGGATATTTCAATACCTGTACGGGATGTCTGTTGTTGTTGTAATAGTCCTTGTCTCGATTGGTCCGTTCGGGTGACTTTGTGTGCACGATTTGAATGGCTTGATGAAATCGCATCTTTTATTGGAGATGCGGTTAGTCAAGTACTGAAAAACGCGTGTGCAATTGTTGCTAGGCGATTTGGTGCCGTAGAACGGACTGGTTCAATTCCCGTTAGTCTCAAGAATTTTTAAAATATTATCCTCTGGCTTCCTACTTAAAATTTACTTGTATAAACAATTATTTGAAGCAAAATTGTATTGTCTATATATGTTATCCATGTTTACAAGAAGACCTATCGGCCCTTGTACAACTAATACGGATATTATGTTTATGTGTTTGTTGTTACTGAGGATATTTCAATACCTGTACGGGATGTCTGTTGTTGTTGTAATAGTCCTTGTCTCGATTGGTCCGTTCGGGTGACTTTGTGTGCACGATTTGAATGGCTTGATGAAATCGCATCTTTTATTGGAGATGCGGTTAGTCAAGTACTGAAAAAACGCGTGTGCAATTGTTGCTAGGCGATTTGGTGCCGTAGAACGGACTGGTTCAATTCCCGTTAGTCTCAAGAATTTTTAAAATATTATCCTCTGGCTTCCTACTTAAAATTTACTTCCTAAGTATGTGAAATCTGTCACTAGTTAAAGTTTCTGGTTTTCAATATATATATATATATATATATATATATATATATATATATATATATATATATATATATATAATATATATATATATATATAATTAGGTGTTTCCTTCCGTTTCTTCCTATCTTCATTACATCGGTCTTTTCTATATGTATCTTCATGTTAAAGGTATGACATGTTTGATGTAATCTGTATATTTGTCTTTGTAGCTGCTCTTCTGATGATGTTGTGATGATAGTGTTCTGAAGTCTGCAAATAACAATTCGTTTAAGTTGTTGTTCTCTTCCGTTGTCTTTGCAACTTTGCAGAGGTGATCTATGTATGTCACATAAAATGGGGGAGGAAGGGGGGGTAGTACACATTACTGCTTCACTCCAGAGCGAATGTGAAAATCATCTCATGTTAATGTACTCGTTTTTACTGCGCATTGACTATCGGCATATATGCTCTGACGAAGGTTTATCAGATGCTGAGGAACTGCATAGATCTGTAGCGGTTATACGTAGTTGTGCTCTATCCTTTCTGTCAAAAGCATTTTCTTGGCCCATGAAAGCTAAATATAAGTGGTGGTTATGCTCTGTCCGCTCTATCTGAAAGTTGTTTGAGGGCGAAGATTGCATATGCGCAGCTTTTATGTTTTTTCCGAAAGCCCAATTGTTTAGTTGAACCGTGGTTCTATATATGCGCGAATCTGTCTCTGTAGTATTTTGCTGAAGATTTTTCCTATTTAACTTAAGAGTGATATGCCTTTATAGTGCAGTCTCTTTTACTGCCTTTTATCTTCCAGATGGGTGCAATCACAGCTTTATTCCACTCATGTTGTGTTTGTGTGTCCTTCCATATTACATTGAACAGTCTGTGTAACCACTGTATATCTGTGACTGTTAGCATTACTATTAATTATTTCACTGTCTATACTGGATGCTTTGTTTTTTGGTGTATGTTTAATTGAGTTTTCAATTTTGGAAGGAGTACACATGTTCCCATGTATTCTTCTGTTGCAATTTGTGTTATTTTTATCTCTCATTCCTTTAAATTTAACAGATTTAATTTAATGCTATTTTTACTTCTCATGTTTTATACTTTCTTGTAGAAGGACCTTCGGTACGTTTTGTCTATCCTTGTTAAACATTACTCCATACCCAAATTGTTACATAGTTGATGATTTTATTGGTGTTATTCTTGGATGTCTAGTATGCTAAGTAGTCTTCATGCGTTTTGCTTGGTTCACATTTCTTATATATTGTTTTTACATTTTGCGTTGTATTGTTTACTTTTTCTGTCCATAAGGCTGTTATTTTTGGTTTCGTGCATTTATGGTATTTATATCCGCATATGCATCCTGCTGTTTGAATTTTGACCTTTTTTAACTGTTTACATTCTTCTCCTATGTGATGGTTGTGATTTCGTTGTTAACTTCTTGGATACATTTTTATCGCATGTTTGGTTCTTCCAATTCCTGTATACATAGTTGACCTTGATGCTTTGTGTGTTTTTATTTGCTTGGTATTTTTGACTCTCGTGTAATTATTTATTATTACTGCCTTATGGCCAGTTTGCATACATGTTAGGTATTACTCATGCATATGTTATTTGTCGCCTGTTGTTTATTTTTGTGAGTATAAAACATATCTAGTTCCTGCATTCGAATATGTTCCATTTATACCATATGTACACTTGTGGCTATGTTTAAAGAAGGTGTTCGTTATAAAGAGACTGTGCTGGATGCATGCATCTATTGGTGTATATCCACTATTGCTAATATTTTAGTGTGTTGTCGAATGGTTCGTTATTATTCCTCTATTCCTTTCCTATTTTAGTCAAGATGTGAGTTAAAATCTCCCAAATTATATAGGTCGTTATCAGTGTTGCTTCGATTTATTAGTCTGTTTGCATCCTCAAAAACATTCCTATATCCTCAAAACCATCTTTTATTTTCTCTATTTGTAGAGTACGATTACTGCATAACAGATACTATGTATGGCAGACATAGTGGGTATCGACATTGTCATTTGAATCAATGCAATAATGTCCCTGTATATGTCTTACGCTATGTTATTTTCCTGCGTCGTCCGCGATCTGCCTCTTATGAACAGAGAGTATTTCACCTTAAGGAATTTGATGTGAAGGATGAAACATATCGTCTCTCACGTTAATTTAAGCTCAAGCTGGTCACACCTTTCGTCTATCGCTAATACGTTAGTAAGGACATCAACAACAAGTGTTACACATGCTGCAATACATGGTGGTTTATCCATGGTGATGTATGTGTGGTGCATCTAAAGATGATGGGCGTCGGTCTCGTTCTGATACTTCTCCAGTGAATATTGTACACACATAGTTCATACTAGAAAAAATACGTCCATGATACATCATTACCAGTAGATACTGTGATATGTCAGAAGATGTCAATATTTTGATGATGATGATGTTGTTGTTCCTCCTTTGCAAGCGAAGATGAGCATGACATGAAAAAAACCCAATAAATGCGATGAAAAAAGTATTATTAAATAAGTAATAATTAGAATTGGTAATTGTCTAATTTGAAATATTATTTTTATTAATTCCGTTTTTTGGAATATTATTTCAATATTATATTCAATCATGAGGAGTTTGATGAATGATTTTAACGCAGTCAACACGGTTCATTCATTAATTGAAATTCCTTTTGCGCTGAAGTTAGTGCATAGGGAAGAGGTCAGTTCTCTCCAATTATGTCTGTTCAAAGCTATTCTGTGCAGTTCTTGAATAGTATGAATATTGATTGTTTTACTTTCTCATCTGAGTAATTGTTCTTCTGAGTGTTTTTTTTAGATCTATCCCTGGCTCTTTTGCCGGTAGGTATCCATTCAAGAGATCGGTGATGTATGCCTGCGCGTAGGAAATGCCCGATGTAGGTTCATGCCTGAAGAACAAACTATGACCAAGTGTCACCAACGTATATTACAATGTTCGTGTTCAAAAATTGTATATCCTAGTGAGCTGATGTTTCTATTCTGGTGATACAACGTGTTTTTATAGAACAATGCAGCTATCTTCTGGGTTTCCACACATGTCGTGTATAGACGATAATAATCGTACCAAACATCATACACCAGGATTCCGTTTGATTCCTTTCTACTTCTTGTGTTAGCGATTATTTATTTGTTTGTACACAAGAATGCCATCTGCAAAGTGATACTGTTCTATCATTGCTGGTGGGTGCCGTTTCATGAACATTATTATGTAGACATTTAATAGTAGTGATCGAAATTGGCATAAAGTGTAGTAGTCCTGGAAATATTATAACTCATTTCTGGTACACACGTAACACGGTAATTCAAAAACTGATTTTTCACTGTACATATATATATATATATATATATATATATATATATATATATATATATATATATATATATATATATATATATATATATATATATATATATGTGTGTGTGTGTATTGTTTATTGTCTTTCGCCAGGTGAATGATGGTTGATCGCATTCACACTTGCTGTTAAGCGTAGGGGTGGGAGCTTAAGCTGTCGTTCCAAGGCCATATGTCTCGCCGTGGTTGCATTTAGTCCATTTGTGTTCAAGATTATCTTGATGTTTTCTATCTAACGTGTTCCTGGTCTACATTTGGCTTTACGCCCGGATATTCTTTTGTTATATGCTTTTATTGGTATGTTCGTTGGGTCCATTCTCATAAGATGACCGAACCATTTTATTTGATGTCTCTTAATATGAACAATACATGCTATTATATCCACCCTTTTTCTAATTTCTTCATTTCTTTTTTCTCAGATTCTTCATTTCACATGTAACGATTTTTCTCTGCTGGGAAGCTGTTAAAGACCATGTTTGACATTGGTAGAACAGTGTTGGTATAAAAATTGTAGATATTATCTTGTTTTTGTATGTCCTTCTTGATCTTTGGATGAAAAAGTAATGGTGAAAGTTGGTAAGTCACTGTGTTTGCTTTCTGTCACTTTTTTTTCTATTTCTCTGTCTTGTCTTCCATCTTCGGAAAAAAATATTGCCTAAATATTTAAATGCTTTGACTTGTTCCACGTTAGTGTTAGATATTTTTATGTGTATATATGGGTGTATATGAAAATCAATCATCGCCACTATTATCGACGTCTATATCTGATATTAAACGTATGTTCGTTTCGTCAGTCACATTCATTACTCTAATACTCGTTACTACTGTTCACTCTCGCATTGCCTCTAACTTCTTAATTACCAGGGACATGATTGATGCAGAAAATTACAACTGTGAACTACTCAATGCATCAAACCACTGTTTGAGAAAACATGTTATTTATATACTTGTGAGATCATGTTTATCGAATCGCTGAAATGTAAATTGGTAGCTATGTGGTTGATAAGGATGAATAATGCACATGTCATACAATGAATTCACGAAATGATGCAGGTCATTGACACAGGTCATTGAACAAATGTTTGAACATTTATAAATGGGCTAGAGTGAGCTATTGATCAAACACGCGTGCCTATGTTGGGATAGAAATGGGAATATTACGTCCACGTGACAAGTCAGCACGAACCCCTAGGATGCAAAAAAAAGCGCCAGTCTTCTTTCCAGAAATGTCGTATTAGGTGAATCAGGAAATTAGCAGGTATGATGACATCATGTTAACTATTAGAAAATGTTAACTATGAGAAAATGTTACATACGAGAAAATCATTGCCATTGCATTTTATTTCTCGATTTCTTACTTTTGTCTTCTTTAAAATGGTTCCGATGAGGTGATTCTGGCCAGAGGATATTGCCCTTTTCTGGCATACAACTGGTGTTAAATGCTAGTTGGTACATCGTTGCAGATAGCTTAAACATGAGCACGATTAAGTAATTAGCTTATAAGTATGTATACGCTATGTAACTGGCGAGACATGATGATCCTGAGGTACTGCCGCACAGAAATACCTCTCATCGGATACCAATCATTCGTCTAAAATCCCACAAACCATACATTAGAGGCAACAAATCAAAAAGTAATTTGCATGTTGTCTCAGGTGAGAATGACCAGTGATTTTATCAGGTGTGATAGGCGATGTGAAAAGCTACATGCAAACAAGTAATTGGACTATTCCATCATCATGACAACATTCTTTTGTGAAACCAAATAACGAATAACAATAAAATGTAGACAGAAATATATTTACTATAATAACAACACGTACATAAAGCAATTATTTATGTATTGACAAAATCACATGAACCAAATGTATTATTTCACTTATTTAGATAGCACGGTAGTTTTCAATCTCTTGTATCGGGCAATATCCTGTTTTATTTACAGTAGTGTGTAGCCTTTTTATGTCTTTCTTGGTGTGAACTCGTCTTGCACTGATGATTTTTATTTAAGTAAGGAAGAGTTGTGCAAAGCCTCGCCCTCACTCCCTTGACAAATCTCATGAACGTTTACAGAGCAGTGGTACTTCCAGTGCTGTTATGCGCTTGTGAAACATGGAGTGTCTATATAGGACCAGTCACTTTCACAGAACCTGCCCTCAGAAAAATGAATGACATCAGATGGTGTCACGATTTCGGATACCACTGTTTTTGACGGATCTGGTATCCATAGCATATGTACTATTTTGAAGCAGAAACATACACGGGCAGGTTACAACGTTGGATAAGTCATCTGGTATGTATGCCGTATCATCGCCTACCACAGATACGTCTCTATGATTAGTTGCAGAAAGGCATATGATCAAAGGGTGATCATAAAGCGATACAAGGAAGCGATAAAGGCATCTTTGAAATAGTCCAAGATACACCGTGAACAAATTAGAGCTACATGACACACTACGTCAAATACGGTGTATCATCTTGTGAAAAGAGGAGACATGGAGAAGCCCAACATCGGAGAGTAGCTAGAAAGTCAAAGGTACAGTAAAAACCTTCTACATTGGTCAGCATGTGCCCGAACTGTCTACGGCCATTATTGGCTATACTATGGCTTATTAACCATCTACAAACTCATAATCAAGGCCATAACTATAATTGAACTTCAAAAGTACATGTAGCAAATACTCATACTCACTTGTCTTGTGACAGGAGAACAACAACAAAAGCAAAGTCTATTTATGGTGCAATATGTCAGTAGTTGTAATAATTACTGTTGTGTTACAATTCGTCTAATATACGAACATGAATTATTGAACACGTGTTATTAATATCACAGTGTCGGCATGTACAAAAATATATAATATGAGTTTGTGGAATCCGACAGGAATTGGAAATGTAAGATACACTAGACTGCAAAGAATATATTCGTTTCATGCGCTCATATGTGGTTCAGTGAATTGATTGATTGACACAGTTACATTATCTGTACACGCCATGTCACACAAGAACATCATCATTGACAAGCACAGATATCATTGTTATACATGCATCATGCTGATGATGAAATGCGCAGTGAATTATATTATATATAAACTGACACATTAGCGAACATTTTTAATGAAACTCTTTATAACCTGACATCATAAAAAATAGTGTATACATAAGTCTTGTAAGCATCTTCTATTGCCGTGTTTGTAGTATAATTTTGTCCTCACTGGAATTCTATGAGCTCTCCGGCTTTGTGCAAGCTAGCATCTTTTCAAGTGTCTTATTCCTGATGTATTTGATATACTGGATCCATCTTGGTTGGGCTTTCTTTTCTGAAATCTACAAGTCATATATATGAATGGGAGATAGACCCGGTACCCCAAGAATATAGCAGCAATGAGAAGGCAACATACGGAATTTGAACAAGATCCGTTCTGTTAGCACATAATGGATTCGCAACCTGAGTGAACAAGGTATCCACATTCGAGAAATCTGCACCCTGAATAAGTCGAATTCGAAATCATCCAAGATGAATCTATTCAAATAATGGTATCTTCTATATGTATTTTATTTAATTTAGCTTGCTATTGTCTATAATCTTGAAAGCCCAGTATTCGTCTATGTTTAGGTATTCACAGACTTGTATTTTGGATGCATTTCTAGCCATGCTATTCGTAAGATCTTTCTATATTTCATTTGATATGATATTTTCTTTTCCATTGCGAATGTCCTTGCCACGTCTCACAAAAACATGTTGCCGCTTGAATAAATAGTTTTCTATAGTTGCAACTATGTATTTCTGTTTGTACTTCATAAAACAAGTTGCAATATGTATACAACTGCGTCTACCATTATTCTGTTTATAATAATACGTCCGGATATGACCGAAGTGTACTGCCGTCATAAATAGAAGATTATTTGACTCAGAAAAACGAGGTCTTTACTCTGGTATCTCTCCACATCGATCAGGAAATCAAGTTCAATTATGTAAGACATACCAGTTATACGTGTTTCAATGGCCTGAAATGGGGGCAAAGAATATGTCCAATGTTTACCGTAAATGCATGCCATCCGAGGCGAATCACGAGGTTATGAAGTGGAACTGGCTGTTTCATCCCATATGTGACCCACAATTCATGTAGAATTGAAATGTGTCATGACGATTAGCACAGACATCTCAGCAATAATGTAAATCATGAAGTATAAGTTCTCCGGACTATATCCTGTAAATCTGCAGGTGCTCAGAATGAACGCAAAATAAGAAAAAAAATCAGTTATTAGTGATAAGAATATTATATTTAATCATCTGCTAACCGATCACATATCATGTCCCATAAATCCCTTTGTTTTTCAAAAACATTTGTTCTGCTGATTGATTACACAGTCACACATTTTGGTTTTTAAATTCCGTTGAATGATGATGTTCGTCCGTCGTGATCGACGATGATCAAAAACTCAACCATAATAATAATTACAATAAATAATAAAATAATAAAGTTAATAGTGCGTTTTTAAATGACTAGCAAGTCAAATGCGCGCACAAAATGTTCTTTTACAGAATTGACAACAATAGAAGGTATCTGTGTGAGGTTGAGATGTTTTTTCTTTTCTACGTGTCCGCTTCTGTCTTGCAGTTTCTTGTCTGAATTCTTCCGCCGCTAGTGCTCTCGTTCTAATGCTGTAACGCCATGCTGTTCTATCCTGAGCGAGGCTCTCCCAAGCGCCTACGTCAATGTTAAGATGTTTCAAGGATGACTTGAGCGTGTCTTTGAAACGCTTTTTCTGTCCACCAGCGTTTCGAAATCCGGCCTTGAGTTCTCCATAATATATTTGTTTTGGCAAACGCGAGTTCTCCATACGCACAAGTTCTCCATCCGTTGAATAGCAGCAAATAGTATACACAAATTGATTAATTAATATCGATGACAGTAAAAGGTTAACGAACAGAATCACAATAAGACTTCATACGCGGTGGTTTAGATTATTTCCGTGCATTTCGTTGGTATAACATAGCATACCTTTCAAGAGGAAGTCAAGACCGTTACTACACTCAAAAGAGAGTGCAGAAAACACAGCCGCGTAAGCGTGGATGCTGAGGTAAAGGCACTGATATGCGATAATGAAGATGTGAGAATGCGAGAATGC
Source organism: Meghimatium bilineatum (assembly GCA_034231615.1). Taxonomy (NCBI): domain Eukaryota; kingdom Metazoa; phylum Mollusca; class Gastropoda; order Stylommatophora; family Philomycidae; genus Meghimatium; species Meghimatium bilineatum. Next base: position 49,073,522 of record CM067300.1, read on the forward strand.
CGATTACTTTTGTAAAAGGCATTCGTTGATAAAAAATGTGATTTACACGGACGGGTCGGTCATCCGTCACCTGCGATGCGCATGGGCCTTCAATGTCAGATCAGAAGGACAAACAGTACACGAAGCCAGTGGTGCATATACCGAAATAACTAGCAGTCTAGCTATGGAAGTATTCGCTGAAACGCAGACACTTTACTGGCTGGAATCGGAAACCTATGCCCATATATACATACCAAGTGATTCACTGAATATGATTCAGAATGTCAAAACAGGTGATGTACGTAGGGAATGGGCGTAGTCATGGGAGAGAGCTAAAATGCGGGAATCACTACGAAAACACACGCTTATTTTTGTTCCCGTACATGCGGGCGTGGAGGTAAACGAACGGGCCGACAAATTACCTAGTCTCGCCACCACAACAAATGGTTAGCGTATGGACCGAGCAGACATGCTGACTGCTCTTCGTGAGTCCTCACGATCAGAGGATTTTGAGATGAATAAGCATGGGTCAATATCAAGAATGCAACAATAGGGATTGAGGATGGGCGTGGCCAGAAAAGAACCCCTGACAAATATTTCAAAAAGAGTAGTGAACCGCCAAAGAACCGGAACAATCAGCCGTTATACCCTGAGAGATTTACTGAAGCAAAGATCGGAGCACCTATGGACGTGTCCGGTGTGTGAAGATGATAATCAATATACCTAATATCTAACAAGGCATACGAGATCTTGAGGCAGATTTCTCCTATTTTCAAAAAAAAAATTGTAAGCATGAAAACTAAAACTGCCCTATATAAAACGATCATCATACCATCACTATGTTTCCAGTGTCAAATGTGAACACTAACAACATAATCTAAAAAGAAAGCTTGTTACAACAGAAATGACTTGTCTACTGTGAATCCTCATAGCAACAATAAGAGGCAGAATTAGAAACTAAAAAAACAGAAGACTAACAAACAAAATGCCAATCATCAATTACATCAGACGACAACATATTAAGTTGTTTTCGCATGATTCCAGACTACTATCAGACTGTGTCTTTCAAAAAGCATTACTATACATACTAAATAGATGCAAAGCCAGGAGCAGACCTACCCAAAAGCACTTCAGAGAACTCTTCCACCCCTGACTCTGCACGGCGTCATATATATATATATATAAATTTCGTTCGTCGGCGCTTGTAGGTGACACATATTATATATCATAAAAACCAATTAACAAGCACGGAAACAATCAAATTAAGAAAGTTGGAAGTCTTGTTTTGATTCTTTTCGTAGGCCGCGACATTCTATAGCCACGGTAAATGTTACACTGTATTTCTACCCTGGTGTAGCAGTGATGTTGTTAGCTTTGTGCTTACAAGATCGCTGCTTGAATCCCGCTTGCACCATCTAATTTACAAAGCGGAAATGAATACACATTGGATTGTTTTATAGGTCTATCTATCTTATGTCATTTCCACGTGCGCGGTTAAGAGGCATGTGGGGTATTCGACGTTTTTCTTGTTTCTGGCCATTTTAGTTGCACTGACTATGTTAAGCCTATATCTATTTAATATTTCTTTGATTGCCTCTGACAATCCAATTCTTGGTCTTGCTCGTGCCGTGTAGCCCTGTCTTCTGTTTTAAAGATACTTGGGGATTAGCCGTTGACGCTACGAAGTATTGCTATCAGTAGCACTAGGTAGACTGCATGCTGCTTTATTGAATGTGCGGAGAACTTATGGGCTAAATCTGGTGCAATAATGATGAGCCTCTACGACTAGCCAGCTTTTCTTTCAACCATTAGTCCTGTTGATCTTGAACCTATATATCTTTGGAAATATTTCAATATGTTGCACTATTGATGTTGAAAATAATTACATCTATGGCAAAATTATTTTTTGTTGTTGAATATGTCTAGTCTTTATTCGTCATTATATTCCAGTGCCGAGATACAAGTAAACGCACTCCGCTGGAAATAGCATGGTTGTACGTAGTGTGAAACACGTGGTTGACGGCGGCCATCTGGCTGGTGAAAATTTACATATTCCTCAATTATTCTGATCTCCTAGACATCAAAATATATAACTGTCAAAAAAAGCAACTCAACTTTTTTGGAGGTATTTATGTAAAAGATATTCGCTGATTGGACATCATCTAAAATATCGACTAAGTCCACATGGTCATAAACTTCTTGTTGTTACCTGAATAGTACTCACCTCATTATTAATATTGTCATGAAAGAGGTCAACGTCAAAAATACATTATTAGCAATACCTCGTGACATAAGAATACCGTGAAACCTACAAAACACAAAACTATATGACCATATTTTTGAATACCTATAAAAGATAGACTGTTTTTGAATAAATGTTGTTGAACATTATATGTGCGAGTTATGGTGTTTAGAAGGAACATTAACCGTCTTCGGGTACGCTTTCAACAAACTGGCTCAGTGGAAGACTCACAAGTGGAAGAGTCAACAATTCCTGGTGAAGACCGATTCATTCGGCTGCCTCATGTTAGGAATCTATTTATATCTGAGTTCTCGACAGTTAACTCATTGCCAGCATCTAGTCGAATTTCAGATCAAACGTTCTGCACGACGCTTGTCTTTAGCCTGAATACCCAAGAGCTATGCGATACCTACTTGACTGCCCAACAGCTGAGCATAGATTACAGTATTGCCGTGCACGGGCGTACCTTCAAATACATGCAGATAAGGAACACCCGTTGCATTCCGAAATACAGAGGGTTGGGGGCGGCAGACTCGGGGGAGGAGGGTCGTGGATGGGACGTGCTGAGGATGTGGTGCAAAGCGTGTGCCGATTGCAGGATGTGGCAGTTGGTGCGGAATGGATAGGTCTACCCACAGATTTCGAAACTTGTTTGAGAGTGGTAATATCACTTAGCAGGGAATGCAGAGAATGGTGTCCCACGGCTGTGGAGAGGGAGGTGCAGGCTTTGATCGGTGGGAGTGCCAAAGAGGGGGATGTGATTGTATACACTGGTGGATCTGTGGTTAGGCATGTTCGCAGTGCTTGGGCCTTTGCAGCTCAGTGCGCAGGTAAAACGATCAGGGAGGGGAGTGGTGCCTTTGCGGTCACTGCGAGTGGTGTGGCCATGGAGACTATGGCGGTGACCAAGGCATTTGGGTGGCTACGCACACAGAAAGTGATGCAGGTCTGCGTCTTGAGTGGCTCTATGAGTGTGGTTAAGAAGGTGCAAGTCGGTCTCGTTCGCAGGCAGTGGATTGGGGCCTTGAGAGATGCGAGCTTGAAGGCGGCTACATTTATTTTCGTGCCGGGACATGTGGGCGTTCGAGGCAATGAAAGAGCGGATCAACTGGCATCGTGTGCGATTGTGGCAAAGGGCGATGGGGCAATGGATCGCGCTGACGTTTTGAACTCCTTAAGAGATATAACACGCGAGAGTGAGACGAATGTGGATGATGATTCCTTTTCAATGGCTAGGATTAAAGATCAGGGATTGAGATGCGGTGTTGCTAGAGGTGAACATTTTGGAGGGCGCAGAAGAATGATGGTCAACCAGCATAGGACCGGTACTGACAGCAGAAGTGTGATGGCGGATACACTCAAGGAGAGATCGGAGCAACCATGGATGTGTCCAGTTTGCAGTGATGATGATCCGACGACTAACTAACTAACTAACCCTACAGAGTTCTTACGGAACAGCATCGCCAGAACCGACTGCAGTGCATCATCTTGAATGGACGTTTGGAAATGTATGACGTGTATGATTTAGTAAAAGTCTGAATGTTTCTTCACGCCATGGTCGAAACATTAATTTCATAAACTGACGTGTTAGTTCGTTGTTGAAATAATGTTGCGTTTCCTTTTTTCTGAACACAATATTTTCACTGTTTACAGTGTTGCAAAACGAAAGAGCAGGGAAACACATGATATGCTTCACACTTTTCATAGAATGAAATGTAATATAACAGATGACGAATTTATTTATATGCAATATATCGAATTTAGGGTGCCTCACCATACATTATCGAGTCTCTCTTTGTAGATCTCACAAAGTAATATAACGTGTCGAGTCTCTTTTGTAGATCTCACAGAGTAATATAACGTGTCGAGTCTCTTTTTGTAGATCTCACAAAGTAATATAAGGTGTGTCGAGTCTCTATTGTAGATCTCACAAAGTAATATAATGTGTCGAGTCTCTTTTGTAGATCTCACAAAGTAATATAACGTGTCGAGTCTCTTTTGTAGATCTCACAAAGTAATATAACGTGTCGAGTCTCTTTTGTAGATCTCACAAAGTAATATAACGTGTCGAGTCTCTTTTTGTAGATCTCACAAAGTAATATAAGGTGTGTCGAGTCTCTATTGTAGATCTCACAAAGTAATATAATGTGTCGAGTCTCTTTTGTAGATCTCACAGAGTAATATAGCATGTGTTGAGTCTCTTTGATTTAGTCTCTTTTGTAGATCTCACAGAGTAATATAGCATGTGTTGAGTCTCTTTGATTTAGTCTCTTTTGTAGATCTCACACAGTAATGTAGCGTGTGTGCAGTCTCTCTTTGTAGATCTCACAAAGTAATATAGCATGTGTCAAGTCTCTATCGTAAATCTCTCAAAGTAAGATATCATATATCGAGTATGTGTTGTTGAGTATCAATGTAATATAACAAGTGTCGAGTTCTGATGAATCAAGTGTCGATGTAGGATGTTTTCGATATCTCAATATAGAATAGCAAGTGTCGATCTCTCAATAAAGAATAGCAAGTGTCGAGTGTAGACCATCCAGAGTAATAAAAAAGGATATCGAATCGCTATTGTAACTCTTTCCAAGTAACATAACAATTATTCAGTCTCAATTGTAGATCATCTCCAAGCAACAGAACAAGTGTCAAGTCTCCATTGTACATGTCTGCAAGTAATATAACAAGTGTCAAGTCTCCATTGTACATGTCTGCAAGTAATATAACAAGTGTCGACACATTTGCTAATATTAGAACGTGTGTGTCTGGAGTCCTTGTATTATAATGCATAAAGCGTATATTGTTATATTGTTGTGTTTCACCGATTTAGTTGAATATTTTGTACTGATTGTACAATAATTGTCTATAGAAAAATATTGGATGTTTAAAAAATATATTGCGGAGTCTTATGTTTGGATGATTCAAGAAATAGAACGAGCATACATTTCATTTGTTTTTAATACAACTGTGTTGATATCATTCACAATTTTAGTTAACCTTTCCCTGGGAAAACATGTTCCCCAAACACGCTGACCACGGCACCTCATGATCCCCAAAACACTTTGACCATGGCACTTCAGATCCACAAAAACACTGCATATTTCACTTCACGTGTCCCCAATGACACTGACCATGACATTTCATACTCCACCAACCACGCTGACAACGGAACTTTATGTCCCACCAAATACACTGAAAATGGCACTTATTTGCAATAATATAATCATTTCATAGCAAAGAAACAATAGCACTGCATGATTGATTAGAAGCAATGTAACAATTTGTTCTATATATCTGTCAATGTATTCGCTAAGCCGTTTGTTGGCTTTCAGCGTCAGAGGTAGAAGAGTTTTTGTGTTTTTTTTTGGTGATGACCCTCGTATGTGCTGAGTATATTGTGGAATTTGTCGCCTCTTTTATTTCAGTTCTCCACTGTTTTAGTGTCGGCCTCTAGTCTGCCTTAATTATATCTGTGTAGCATAGCTGTGATAACTTGTCTGGTGGTAGTCTGCTGATGTGTGTAAACCTGTTGTCTCAAATATATTCCAAGATTAGGGTGGTGCCGGTTTCTATTATGGATGATTAATTAGCGGCAATGTAACAATCTGTTCGATGTTTGATTAGCGGCAATGTAAGCATATTTTTCTAAGTCGATGTTGGATTCTATAATCTATCTATAAAAACGTCAGGGTATAGGGTTACAGCAATAGATGTTTTAGCACACAGAGTCCTCCAGAGGTTTCTCTCTTTAACGATGCGGATAAGTGAGGAAAAATCGTGTACTGTCCATTCCTTGATGTTGTCTATCGATGTCTTTATTTGTCGTCTTTTTCTTCCGCCCTTCGTCGGTTCCCTTCAGTATTATTTTTGGCAAGAAACCATGCCTGCATACGTGTCTAAAACATGCTAGTTTTCGTCGTTTCACTTATCAAAGCATTTGTTCTTGTAGACTTGTGTGCATTTATATTTTATGTCTTAAGCAAACATTTGTCTATAGGAAATTCGTGAAATTCGACTATTTCATTTTTACTCAAAAGTCTGTAATCGTCTCTCCATGTCCCCAGTAAGTTTCCAACTCTCACAACCGACTAGCAGAATAACCGCACAACATAACCGCAAAACAGAAAGTACCAGTGACGCATACAGTTTGACTTTCACTCCAACACCGATGTTGCTTTTACAAATCAGTATTAGCCTTAACATAGAATCTAACAACATCTTCCGCCTTACGTTTAATTCTGTTTCGAATTTTTAATTGCTGTATATGCTAGATATGGGGTATTTGAAAGTATTCACCTCCTCAAGCTTATATTCATTCATTATGCCATTGATCTGTTCTCATGTGTCTCTGCTGTGTTAACCAAGATATTGTTCTTTTCTGTATGTATTTCTATTTCGTTAACGTTTTCCAACTTTGCCGTTACCTCTTGTAATTATTTTTCTGACCAGGCTATAAGATCAATATTATCAGCGAAACGCAAATTCCACATTGGGCGATATCCGATCGCTTTAGACGTTTTATAATCATGTAATGTCTCTTGTATGATGTGCTCTAATTATATGTTGAAACGTACTCGAGACAGTATGCATTCTTGCCAAACTCCCACATTTGTTTTAAAAAACTCTCCAACTATATTGTTTTATAAGACAGCACAGCACTACTTGCATTTTTGTAAAGCGATGATTCATCAATATATATGATTCTGGTAACATCGTTCAATTATTTTAATATGTGTCGCAGACCATCATACCAAGCACGGCTAAATGCCTTTGCGAAAACAATGAAAAAATAGTATAGATACCATTTTTTCTGAATATGTTTTCCAAGTAATTTTTGAATGATGAAAATGTGTTCAACAGTGCTTCTGTTCGCTTTAAAACCAGCTTGTCATGAAATTGATTCTTCCTACTTGTACTTTATTCTATCGAGTAGTATTTTGAGCTTCACTTTACTCGGGTGATTTATAAGGCTAATGGTTTTGTAATTCTTACATACTTTTAAGATTCCTTTCTTGGGAATGGGTATTATTAGTGATTGTGTCCATTCATCGGGCCATTGTCCTGTGCTTCTTATATTCTGACATGTTGTGTTATTACTACGCAACACATTAATTCCATCGTATGTTAAGAGTTCTGCTGAAATGTCGTAACTTGTGTAGACAAGTTGACTTCCCTCATTTAAATGTACGCATATCCTTTTTTAAATAAAACAATCAATATACATACTATTCAAGAACTGCACAGAATAGCTTTGAACAGACAGAATTGGAGAGATCTGATCGCTGTCCTATGCGATAACTTTATCGCCAACGGAAAATGAATGAATGAATGAATATCCTCTTTTAATTCACTACTAGAATTTCTGCATTTCCTATTTTCTCTGTTGCTTAGTTCATTGTTATCTTTCTTAGAGTGTCGTATGCTAATTTACGGTTTTCGTGTTTAAATTCTGCTTAGATAGTTAGTTTCTCATTATTCCTCTATCTACACTCCTGGCTGGTGCTTGTTTCATTTTCCTTGCAATATTTTTCTTTTTTTTTGATATATTGCCCTGTCATTTCTTGGGTATTTTTCTTAATATTTTTCATTACCTTTCGTTCGTCCTACAATTTCAGGATGCCATCTATTACCACAAGTTCGTGTGTTACTCTTCTTGTCCCTAATGTTTCTGTTGCTCATTCTAACATGTTGCTTCGTGGTTTCTTTGAGAGAGTTAACATCTTTGTTTACAAGATTTAGAAATGCAAATTCTCCTCCGACTGTTGCCTCAAATATATTTTCAGGATCTGTTAATTTTTGTAGATTAAATCTTCATCTTGTGAATTTGTTTTGAGTATGATTTCTTTTTAATTTAATTTTGATTGTCAGTAGAAGTAAATAATGGTCGCTATCAATGCCATACCATAGTCTGCTACTGGAAAGGTTCGTGTTTTTGCTTTGTTTATCCTGGACTTGAATTGGATTAACGGCGTGCTTTTTGGATGTTGGATTAACGACAATGCAATATATTTTTATAAGTGTATGATGAAGTATAGACAATGTAATAATTTGTTCTAGGTCGATAATGTGTCATTGCAAATGTTATAAATTGTTCCAGTAGATCATTTTGAAAATATTTTTCCATGTTCCCTCCTTGGGATTCCAGTTGTCTATTGTGTTCATGGTTATTTGCACAAATCAGTTATTAATACCAAATTTTCCAACATGATGTATTGTAGCAAATAAAATGTGTCGCTGCTTTCTGTATTATTGTATTTACATCCATAAATAATTCGACCATAAGTAATTCTAATACGACCATCATTAATTTGAATCGATAGTGACAATTGATAAGTACACGCATCCTAGTGTTGCTATTGGCATTATTCACTAACTATGGTATACGATGTACGATGAGTATACGATGGTTTCTGGTAATTCAACCGTAACTCGATGCGTCAATAATAATGTCAGGTTTTGAAATAGTAACTGGACGCATTTTTGATGTCTATGATAGCTTCTTGTATTAAAATAGTAGCTGGACGCGTCTATGATGTCTATGATAGTTACTTGTATTGAAATAGTAGCTGAACGTGTCTATGATGTCTATGATAGCTTCTTGTATTAAAATAGTAGCTGGACGCGTCTATGATGTCTATGATAGTTACTTGTATTGAAAAAGTAGCTGGACGCGTCTATGATGTCTATGATAGTTACTTGTATTGAAAAAGTAGCTGGACGCGTCTATGATGTCTATGATAGTTTCTTGTATTGAAAAAGTAGCTGGACGCGTCTATGATGTCTATGATAGTTTCTTGTATTGAAACAAACTGGCTGAATGTAAAGCATGTTCTGGTATTAAAACTATAACTTACTCTTTTATTGTTTGTCGGTGGTGATGACACAATAGACCCTCCTTCACTGATTGATATGTAATGATGAAACATTAACCACTACTTTCACGATTGTCTGTGGTAATGAAACATTAACTAGCACTTCCTTCGCTGGTCTATAGTAATGACACATTAACCGCATTCCTTGCTTCTCTGTGTTATTGAAATATTAACTAGCACTTCCTAGTTTGTCTGTGGTAATGTAACATTCACCAAATCGTACTGAGTGTCTGTGGTAATGAAACACCCTCGGTAACTCATATTCTGTTAAAAAATCCTGTTAAAAAAGTTTATTTTTTTCCCGAGATCCCCGAGGATTTTCCATGACGATACCACGTTACATGGTATGAGTTATACTCTCCGCAGATAACGCGCTGCTTTCTTTTAGAAGGACGGAGTATATATGGTGTTACCCGAGTACAATAAAATAAATCCTCTACTGTTTTTCAATCTGTTTTTTTTTTCAATGAAAGATCAACCACCATATTCTTGACTTACTATGATAATGAAGCATTAACTATTTATTTCTGGATTGCCTGTGACTGTGCAACAGTAGTCACTACTTCAGTGATTGTCTTATGGTAATGAAATATATATATATATATGTATATATCATTATAATTATTCTGAATATGTTGTGATCCCAGCATAACACCTACTACTCCTTTGACTTTATGTAACATGCATTCCTCAAGCTGCTTCTTCCTTGATTCCTTGTAACGCGATGTTTCTTGCAACGCGATGTTTCTTAATTCGGTATGGCAATGTTAAATGAATGTTTTTCTCTCTTTCATATGTTGGTATTAAACACACATTATTGCGATACGGGCACATTTCACGCCCATACATCTATTTCTTAGTTATATCGTATATTTTTCACTTTACTTGTTTAGAAATTCACAATTCAGCTTGTTCTTCGACGACAGACACTCACAATTTTTTTTAGGTCTTCCCGAAACGTTTGATTCATGAAGGCGTATATAAATGGATTAGCAACATTATAGATGAAAAAACCGTAGAAGACAATTAAGTTTAGAGGTATCAGCCCATTTGCTATTAGCAATGCTGGTAGAAAGGCAATGAGAAACACAAGAGTTACAATGAACAACATAAATGCTGTTTTCATATTAGCTATTAGAGTTTTATCTTTCACGGTTCCGTGCCGTTTACGCTTCAGACTATTTCCTTGTATGTCCGATTGCCCATGCTTAGCTGGCGGCTGTCTGCCGCATCCTAATGAGAACTGTTTCTCATCTGCTTGGGGTGATGTAATTTTGGATGTATTTGTCATTAGTGCTAGAGAATTTGGTGGAATTGCCGGTGACACCGTGGACCGTGCAAGAAGAGGCTTTTCTTCGGGAGATGTAGCAATAGGAGATGGGGCAGTATCATTGGTGGTATCCATACTTACTTGCTGTGTGATGTTTTCGCTGTTCGTCATGCTCTCCTGAACTCTATTTAAAGTATTGTTTGGGGTCATATTGTTAATAATACCGATTTCGAACATCATATTTCCATTATTTCTGTCGTCGTTTGATCTTGGGATTTGCATTGGTGGTGGCTTTATTATATACGTCTGCGGTCCTATATAGACACTGCATTCTTCCTCTTGGTCCGCATTCTCTGCCATCAAACCACATGGTGATGACATGGTATTGCATGTGCTGATATTACTGGAATTCGCAGTTGTCTCATTGCTCCAAACCTCGGGGTTATCATCGAGCAAATTCATTCGTTCCTCTTCCTTTTCGTCGGATGTTGTTGCGGAATTAGCTTGCAATTTCTGAGATTCAGCTTTAGAAAATGCTGAAGGATCGTTTCTAGCAGTTAAAGTAATCTTCCTAACACATTTCCCATCTTTCCTGGTCTGTTTGTTTACAGATTGCGGACTGTTGCAGTCTCCACCATTTACAAACGTCATTTGGGTTTCCTCCTGCTGGTTGTCCCGTGACTTACTACCTCCCGAAACGTACATGTTATTTTCCTTTCGTCGACGAGCTTTATTAGCTCGACGCGTGAAAATAGACTTGTATATAAGAATATACAACACAGCCACTGAGATGTACGCGACCAGGAAATTTAGAGCATGAACCTTTTTGTAAACCTCTAGAAATGACTCGCTAAATATAAATGTATTGTTCACGCACTGCCCATAAGGGACTATCTTACTAGAGTTGCTCATCAGCAGAGGTAGATCATCCTGTACAGTTTGATCAACTGTAAATTCATCAGAACCAATGGACGATGTACTGCTGCTATGTTTGCTGGGAATGTCAGACTCATACACGTAGGTACCGTAACTCAGGGCTGTAATTAGTCCAAAGACAATTGCTGGTATACCCATGCATAATATCACTGCCTTTGCTCTGGCTAATGTGAATACGAAGAGAAAAGGATGGCAGATGCAGAAATACCTGTCCAACGCTATGCCTACCATAATGTAAGCGGAGAATGGAACTGTTGATGTAATGAGAAACATATATGTCTTACAGGCCAGGTCATAAACTAAGTAATAATTCAACAGCTCGAAAACAATCGTGTAGGGGATTGTAACGAGACAAGTGAAGAAGTCTGTACCTGCAAGAAATAAAAAAAAATGATGTAAACACATACGCAATATAGGAATATACATGTACAATTCACTACCATAAGGTACACAAACATATGCAAAGAGAAAAGTTAAAATGTATTTATAATAGACTAGACTACATTAAGATATAGCCATGTTATTGAAACTAACAGTTGTAAGACTAACAAACTTTTGTTAGCAAACTAACAAAAACAATACAATGAACGCAGGAACAGTTGCATGACAAATACATGTAATACGTCGGTTTTTGTGTGTACCGATATTTATAAAATACCTGCTGTTAGAAACGTCGACTTGTGTATTTGTTTAACGTTCTACATTTGTTGATACTGGTTTTGTTTATCTCCATATAAAGTAAGCCATGTTGGTCAAAACGTTCATTTCCTCTATGTCTCGCAGGTAAAAACTGCATATTAAACAATTGCTTTTTTGTCTTATAAATATTTATCATATGGAATGCAGCAATTATTTTCCTCTAATGCATTTGAGTTGTATTTATTAAGATCAAGTTAGGCTTGTATTTATATTCATCAATGACATACTAAAGGATGATGTGATTAGTGTCACATACCTCCTTTCATAGATACATATTACGCATATATAAATTAATAATATATTATATGTATGCACATATATTATAGGTATATATAATTGTATAAATACGTATACGGCTAACTCAGTAGCGGTGTGTTCTTGTCGACCTCTATTGACATCTCGACGACTTGATCAATTTCAATGAAAATTTGTATGTGGATTACTGAGGTAATTAGTTCCCCGCAGTTGGTATGGGGTCTCAAAAGATCTCATGTGGTCCGGAAAAACTGACAGTTGATATAATGTTTTAATTTTTTTTACGTGTGACAACTCTGGAGAAGTCTAACAAATGTATGCAAATGTCCCTAAGAACTAAGTATACTTCACGCTAAATATTGCTATTGTCGCTTATTAACCAACGTGTACTATGCTCCAATGAAAGTTTACTATGCAAGAAGAGGTTCATTATTGTTTTTGTGAGTTCATAAAATATAACACTGGATATCTTCATTAGAATCATTCAAGTATCTCAAGTACCACCAAAGTTTCCTAAAATTCCCGACACACCACCCCACCCCGTAAAGGTTGCGTACCATATTATGCATTTCTATATAGTAGTTCAAATATCATGTGACATTCGAGACAGAGTCTACTATTATGGTTGCCGAGAATAATTCAAATATTATCCCAATATTTTAATAATTTGTTTTTGTTTCAATTTGTAGAAACTAGATAACAGCCGCCGTCGCGATTGCAGAATAAATCGCTTCTATTATTTGTTGTGTGTGTTTATGTGTTCGGTAATAATAGTCTGACTATTGTAGTTGCCTAATCATATTGTAGATTTCTGAAATGTCAGAATAACGAATTATTAATATATTCAATTCTATACAGATGAGATCATATTGCAGGTGCATACTCATTTTGGAAATATAAAAAAATATCTGAATATATAATTATTAATTAATTAAATTTTATAAAGATTATATCTTTGATGACTTAATTCACCGAATATGTGATTACTTAAGCCTGTTAATTATATATTGTTTTCAAGGTAAATATGTGATTAATTCGAAATAAGAGCCAATTTTTAATTCACTAATGTAATAAGCGTGTCTCATTGATTCATTCATTTTCCTTTTGCGCTCAAGTTAGCGCATAGGGCAGAGGTCAGATCTCTCCAATTATGTCTGTTCAAACATATTCTGTGTAGTTCCTGAATAGTATGAATATTGGTTTGTTTACTTTCTCTAAGTATTGTTCTTCTGGTGCCTCATTAGTGTTCAGAAATTTTCAGTATTACAAACTTGTAATTTCCTAGTGGCTGAATGAAGAACGGCGGGGAGACCACGAGCATGAAATATTACTGCACGGTATAGTCTGTACTAAAAACATTATTTCAGCATGTAAGTACTTACGGATTGGATGTTTCGTGTCACTGTCCATCTGTCCACTAGTGTTATTGCTATGAAAAGATATATACTGACGACACAGTACTGATTGCACACAATCAGAGAGAAACCAAGAATTTTAAAATCTCTTAGACATGGCAGTACAACAAAGTGAAAATAGGGCAACCGTTTAAATAAGAATGCACCGTAAGCAATTTCAAGAAGTACATACCGCCAGAAAGGCAATCAATGATGCAAAGTTAAATCAAGCGTATAATGTCTAATTTCTTGGCATCATGTTAACACTGGATGGTCGGTGCTCGAATGAAATCAAGAACATGATAGCAAAAGTCGAATAAACATTTCAATAAATTAGAAAAATTATTTGCTATGAAGTAATATCACTGTATTCGCGAGTTCGATAGTTAAATCGAACAGATCCGTATTTATCGAAGCGAAGCTTGGACATTAAACACAAATTACCAAGATAAGCTGGAGGTTACTAAGATATGTCTTGTAAGAATAATGATGAAAATTCCATGAACAGCCAAGAAAACTCAAGTAGAGGTACTCAGAAACGCTTGAGTGAAACGACAATTTGTAGCAAATATTAGAAGCGGACAATCCAGAGTTTTAGGTCATGTGCTGAGAACTTTAAACATTTAGTAACCACTAGTAAAACAATCAATATTCATACTATTCAAGATCTGCACAGAATAGCGTTGAACAAACATAATTGGAGAGATCTGACCTCTGCCCTATGTGCTAACTTCAGTGCAAAACGAAAATGAATGAATATGAACCACTGGAAAAATGAAGGGGAAGAAAAGTCAAAGCAAGACAAAGAGAAAAATTCCTGGAAGGGTTGTCACTGGCACACCACGACACAGCACAGGAGACAGAGAGTTGTATAGAAGCAAGATCGTCTATGCCACTCGGAACGGTGCTTATTGATTGAAAGTTCATGAAGTATATAACTCTACACGGATCGCCAACCCAAACAACACTTTCGGCAGATTAAACGCAAATGTGTGGCATAGAAAATACATTAAACTAAAGACTATTCTGAAACTTTACAGAACAGTATTACGTCCAGTGCTGTTATATGCTAGTGAAACAGTCCATGTTCTGAAGTAGAAACTGATTCGTTTGTCAGGTCATCTGGTATGTATACCAGATAATCGACTTCCAAAGATACTTTGCCATGGTGAGTTGGAGAAGTTTACACTATCGCAAGGTGGCTAATAGAAGATCTACAAAGACTTTTCAAGTACCTCACTGAAAGGCTTTGAAATATACACATATACGAATTAAGATGTTGCGCAAAATAGAGATTCATGCACTCCGCATTCAACATATTGAATCATCTTGTGAAAAGATAAGAAATGCGGCAGCTAAACAGTGGAGAGCAGATAAACAGTCCCGTATAAACATAAACTCTCTATATTGGTCATTTCATGATCATAGTGTCCAAGGACATTTGCGGCTGAAATATGGCGTATTAGCCATTTACGAACTCATAGTCATGGACATATATGTAACTGAATTCAAAAGTGCATGTAACAAATAAACATCATCACTTGAGATGGATGAACTACAAATATATCATGTGTAAACATATCAACAACCAGAATAATGACACATTTCTATGGTGTTCTAAAATTATGAGGTTGTGAAGCAAATGGAGAGAAGGACCGCTTCTATCGACGATTTTTGTTGTATTGGGGCTACTTACGTTGAATATTCCCACACTCTGAGTAACCTTTGAGCCAAATGGTGTTATTAAGTCTAAAGGTGAGCCCACAATGTATTTCGCAATTTCTTAACTTTCGACTTGCGATAGGGCAGTCTTCAACAACATACTTGTTTTGGTACTTACTAGATATAACTTTATGTTTTATTATGGTTTCAGTAGATGTAATTAATCATGTTGTTACTTTAACTGGTTGGTGCAACAGATACAATTACTGCTATATCTTTTAATGTTTGCTATGTCGTATTTAGGTAACCAATGAATTTAGAATTGTTTTATGCATGTTGATCGCCACATTATTTAGGTATTTCAGTTCAGAAAGCACATTCCCATATCGGCAAAACGCCATGTGGATTTTGTGGACTTTGGCATGTGGATTCTGGAACTCAAACATCATATCAATTGCACGATGTTTGTCATAGGTGCACAGTCGCATGTGAGCATATATACAACACCGTAAAATGTACATAAGTGTAAATGGCATGCCAAATAGGGTTTTGACATACTTGATTAACACTTGTCTTTTTAATCAAGGCAAAATAAGAAATTATATCAGTATGTAGTGAGCAGAGAAAATTAGACCATCTGTCAATATGTTGTATATCTAAATTAATGCCAATATAAATGTAAATGTATGTGACCGAATAACAAGTTAGCCGCAGAGTCGGCTCTTTCCTGTTTTGAGACGTGACATGCAATCTCTTCTGGTCGGTCCACACCTAAACAGACATTGCTTCGGAGTCAATGCCTTCTGATCAATCTGAGTATGTGCTTTCTCTGAAAGAAAGAAAATTTTGAATCTGGTCATCAAATGGCAACATTCTCCTTAGACAGCCGATCTACTCTTCTTTTCCTGGTATTCCATTGAAATACGATACCCTATGATGGTCACACTGTACAGTCTGTCCACAGTCTGAAAGTTATCCAGCATATTCTCCTCCTGGAACATCAATTCTACCAACAATAAAAAAACAGCCCATTCCGTGGACTACGAGTAGTGTACGACATTATTTCAGCCGACACCTACTCATCATGGACTTCTGCACTGCAATGTATTCAATACGTACTTGCTCCGTAATTAATATAGTTTCATCCGTAGCATCATTTTTCCCATTACAATCCATATGCATGCATCCCTCGTCTCTTTCATTCAAGTATGTCACGATCGAAATATCAAGAAAACAGATGTAATGGTTATTTCAAAGAAACAAAATAACACACCTTGCAAGATCAAAGTTAATGATATAGTATTAAAACAAGTCAACCAATTAAATGATTTAGGTACAACGATTACAGCAGATAGAAGAAGTTCAACAGAAATAAGGAGCAGAATAGGACAAGCAAAGACAACATTCAGAAAAATGAACACTATATTGTGTAATATGACCTTGTCATTAGAGGTGAGAAGGAGAGTTCTGCAGTGTTATATCACCCCTATACGAACAAATGGGTGCGAATCTTGGACAATAAACAAACTGGAAAGTGGGAAATTAGAGACTACAGAGATGTGGTTCTACAGAAGAATGCTGAAAATATCATGGACTACCAGAAAAGCTAATGTAGAGGTGTTGAAAGAGTCAAATGCGAAACGGACCTTTAATCAACAATATAAGAAAAAGGCAATCTTTTTTTTTGGCCACTTCATGAGACAGGCCGGTTTGGAGAACATAATCATACCAGGAAAAATTGAAGGCAACAGAGACAGAGTGCGACAACGTGATAAAATATTAGACAGTTTTACAACCTGGCACGGCAAGGAAACATCAACGACCTTGATACATAGTACTGTGAACAGACAGCTGTGGAGAGCCATGACCGCCTACGCCAACAGACATGGCACTTGATAATGATAATGATGTCCTGATCATCTGCCCATATTCTGATCCCATTCATCTGTGCTGACCATCTGCTAGTATTCTAATCCCATTGATATGTGCTGACCATATGTTCATATTCTGATTGACTTCACTGTCGCTATTTTCCACATCGGTATTCCACAAGAGAGCCTACTCATTGCAAGAGGAGGTCACAGCTAACCGCATGTATCTCAGAAGAGCGATTGAATACGTTTTGCTGACATCCAAAAAGTGCACTTGAATCAAAATGCATGATTTCAAATAAACACTTGGCAAACAGGTTGACAACTTTGTCAGTGCGACTCATTTTAAAAAAAATATATGTATTTGGATACATCCATCCAGAAACTCAAAACCAGTAAAGATCGTATTTCTATTCGTATCATTTAATAAACCATGATTTTTATCTTCGCCGATGTGTATGAGTGTGTTTACATCTAAAACTATTTTGTCTCTGAAACTATGTTGTCTATCCATGACTTCCTTTGACCCCCTCTGCTTCTTTCACTTTCAACAGTTCCTACAAGATCGATGTTAGTTTTTCTTGTTGACTGTGGCATGCATATCCAAACATTGAAAAGTTTTCGAAATTTTACTATTTAAAAAAATGATTCCCGTGAACCTGTGAGTGTCTACCTTATTTTTTACGAATAAATTTGTGTTATGCTCTCTATAGGAACTGTGCTAAATGCGTCTAATAGCAAGTGCACTCAAGTACTTGTATCCGTCTGTGCATAACTGCAGCGAGTGACAATTTCTCTGTCGCATAGAATAATAGAAAGTTATTAAATGCGTACAAAAGTGTTTTCTTCACTCTAAAGCGGATATTGCTTTTCTATATTCAATTTGCCTTTACTCAGCAACTAAAGAAATATCCAGCCGTATCGGTTATTTTCCATCTCTGCATAAAGATTTGTCCGTAAATTACGTCAATTCCAATGTGTGATCTCAAGTTACCCCAGAATTGTTAATTAATTGTCAAGAGTTAAACGACCACCATTGGTAAAATATGAACAAACTACATGCATAGATTATTCTAGATTCGTAACATATTCAAACAATGCACTCAGTCAGTTCCTATTTTGCAAAGTTTGGCACATAGGGCGGATGTCATAGTTCTCCATGCAAGTCGGTCAGTTGCTATGTATTGCAGGTTTTTGTGCATTTATGCCTGTTGATTTTAATTCATTTATGTTCAATGTTCTTCTGAGCTATGTTTTTGGCCTTCCCTGTTTTCTTGTACCGTCTGGTGTCCACTTGAAGACTTGTCGTGGAAGAATACACTATGTGTATAAAAACAGTTATGTTATCATTAACGTTTATGAAGACCTCCCCCAACTGTCAAACGTACTTTCAGACAGGTCCCTCTCTAATTGTTAACGTAATACACGCGAAAAATATGCAGGATCCTAGACATATGAGAGTATCACTTTCTACATTACTACCTAAATCTTAGGTGTTTTAATTGCATTTTTAGCTTTTAGAAAATCGTTTCGTTTAATTTATTTTAATATGCCTATCAAAATTATCGCTTACTGTATTTTTGAAATTGTGTTATCATTCTTTACTTGACATTTTCTAGCACAGCATACCTCCATTTGATGTCATTTCCATTGTAATCTAGACGTGTCAAACATATTAGTTGACCTTACGTTACCATGGAAACGAAGCGTTCGTTATTTTTAACAGCAGCATATCGTAGTTGTTTAACTACAGACGATCGTTAAAATCCCATACATATATTTTCAGTGGCATGGAGTGGCGCGCTGATTATAAATGCATCATGAGATTTCAAATATATAATAAAATTTCGACATATCGAACGAACGGAACCCTGAGACGGGGAATCTCTTCAGTGTTGTGCCCTTCGTAATATATTTTTACCCTGAGTGAGATGGTAAGGTATAGGTATGTCCCATGCCAACAAACTGCCGTCGCCGATGAAGATAACTCTTCATGTACTAAACCATAGAAGCTATTTGGTGGGGTGGCCAGTTTACTTTCTTGATGCCTTTACATCACATACTTCATGTGTCAAGTACTCATTTACAGCTGAGTCGACTGGATTTCTCATGTCAAGTGATAAATCACAACCCGGATGGTATTTTATCCGGATGTGGTTTCGAATACCGCACGATGTAACCGGATGATAGCAAGCTAGCTCAATATCAACTAGGCTACCATTTGATTCTTGATTAGAAACTGGCTTCACAGCACGTTGGGCATTCCCATAAGTGCTCACATCTCCATTCCAGCAGCCATCTCAGTGTCTCAAGAGTCCCGGCCATGTGTTGATTGTGTGATCTTCGGGGCCTTCCAAAAGATGTACTATTCCTACCTCTAGATACTCACATTTCTAACATTTTCTGTATGTGTGTGTTTTAAGAATCATCTTCATCTTGAAATCTATTACGGCCTAGATCAAGTCTGCTTTATCTCTTCTCATCATTGTGCCCTCTCTCATCGCAATACCTGCCAATACGTCGGCTCTCTCGTTTCCGTTGACCTCAACATGACCATGGCAGTGTGATGCATGTATATCCGTGTAATAATCTGGACATGTGAGTTGTTCAATAAGTCCCACCATTCTTTTCTCAGCAGGTACTATTCTATCTTTTGCAGCATGCTCTGAGAGTCTATGTGTATTGCCGAGTGTGTTAATGTGTCAGTTATGTGTGTTCGTTCATCACAAGTGATGATGACCATTTACATCCTTTTTGAAAATTCAATTAGAATTATGACCATGAATAATAGTTCGCAGATGGCTAATGCGCGCTATTCGAACTGTAATTGTTCTTGGACAGTTCGGACATAAAATGACCACTGTAGGCGGAGTTTGGCCTATCCTTGACTTTCTAGCTAATCTCCGCTGTTGGGCTGCAGCATTTCTCCTAATTTCACAAGATGATGCTTCTTTTTGAATGTAGAGCACCATGGATATCTATTTTGTGCAAGTTCTTCCAATGTGTCTTGGTATATTTCAAACGCTTTCAGTGAGGTTTTTAACGATTCCTTGTAGCGCTTCTTTTGGCCACCCTTCTCCAGCTCACCATAGAGAAGTATCTTTGACATATAACCCCTATACTAACATATGGGTGCGAGTCTTGGAGAATAAAGAAGCAGGAAAGTGGGAAATTATATGCAATACAGATGTGGCTCTACAGAAAAATGCTGAGAATACAGGGAATTTCATTGGCCTGTTAGTAATCTCACCTGTATTCGGTAAGATAGATTTTAAAGTTCTCATGTGGTAAAGCTTACATCGATATGATTGTTTAACAGTTTTTACCTTTGACCGATGGGCAAAGGTCAAACAAATGTAAACATACATCGATATACTTGATAGCTCTAATAAAAGGTAGAACTTAATATTGTAGTGTATTAATTATTCTTTACTCTGTTTCCATCCATGTTTACTATGCGTTACCAGATTCACTATTGCCTCAACTTGTTTTTTTTTTGCGCAGTGATAACATCACATTGAATATTTTACGCCTGTCTTACATTCCATAACTGTTCACACTGCTAGCCTGCCTGTTGCTTCAAGAATGTTCAACGTTTATAAATATACAATTTCACGCACTGAATTACACGGTCTTCGTAGCACTGTCAGTATAGTATCGGACATTGTGGCCCGTTTGTTCATTCCTCACAGACGTGGATTTATCTTTTTTCTTCAATTAAAAAAAAACACTTTATGCTTCCACATATGCATATGTCGTTGTCGTATTTGCATAATAATTATAAAGGTATATAATAAAGGTATTCCTCCAAATCATACAGGCCAACCGTAAAGAGGTGAAGGTCTAAGACGTTGCTCTAGAGACGTACGAGTAGAGGCGTGACAGATTTGCTTTTTTTTTTTTTGTATTTCTGAAAAGTCTCAATTTCGAATTATTAATAAATTAAATATCTACACAGGTTATTTCTTGACGACCTTCAGTAGCGGGAGTATGTGTTCTGTTAGGCATATTAGTCCGTCTCTGTGACAAAGTGGTACAGAGAGTGTCTGTAACGGTCAAGATACTGAGATTGATCCACGCAATATGCATTTTAGCATCCGAACCGTTCAGAAAAAAATTGAAACTAAGAAACGTATTTATAATGCCTAGAAAATCACTACAGAAAAAATTATGGGTTGATGGCTACGTCCTGAATAGGATACGCTACCAATTGTATGCCTATTAAGTGTAAAGTGTTTTCCATCTTGGGAAATAGTTGTTTGATTCGCAAGAAGATAAATGTTGTCTCTGTTTACTTTCGAAATTTTAATTTTCTAACTGGCAGCGTTGTATGTCGTATAGACAAGAATAATGGATTGTTATTGAAGTCAACAGTTTCTGCCAAAAGTATTGCTTTAACATGTAAGCAATGTAGACTAGGTGTTGTCATGTCACAATTCATCTGTCCACTAGTGTTATTGCTATTGTTTAATGGAAATACATTGTTTAAATCCGTTTAACAATAATATATCACAGACACTATAGTCTACACACAAAGCCATTAAAAAGTAATATGCAGCCTTATAACATAATGATATTATACTGATCACTAAAATATGGAGAATCATGAAGAAAACTATAAAATATTTATGTGTTGGATGTCATAGTAAATTTGTGCGAAATGGAGTAGAATCATTATAACTACACTATTGTTTTTGTGCTTTCAGGATTCTGATGCACGATGGTTACTGCGGCAAGACTCAACGGCAAATACAAAATGTTGTACATGCCATAAAAGATTAAGTAGTTGTTAGCTGATAACATTTCCCGCTAGGGAATTGTAGATTTTTCTGGTTAGCTTTATCATATATTTTTTAATATTTGTTTTTGTTATCGAGCTTTATTTAATACTTTAGTCAAGACAAAAGCATTCATATATCTATATATGTTTCAGTCCAAAAAATGTGCCTATGTACCAGGGTGCCCTGGCACTTGGTCCCTCGGAGCGACACCAGATACGTCCGCTTTTGAAAACTTAACATGGAGAGTTTGTGTGGAGATAGAAATCTTGTGCAGAAAAGAATGACGTCAGAAAGGAGGCCAGATAGATGCGTGTCAAGAAGAGAAGAATGACGGCCAAGAAGCAGTAGAGACCGTTAGACTGGCGAACGGGAGCTTTAAGTCGGTGAGAAGTTGCTACCCTAGTTGTCCAGTCGAGAGAAACTAAATTAGAACTGTTGGGTTTGATATAGTAAACTGCACATCGTTCATGAGACGTCGGTGACTAAGCAGCTGCTGCAGCAGTAGTGCTGGTATTCATGGTATCCATGATAGAATTGTCGACAATAATGTATAAAGCATTTATAACTGAAATCTCATCATCGTAGATTGTGATGAATATTTATCTCTCAATTAATGGTGTGTTCAATATTTGCTAGGAAAATGTTGAGATGTTATTTGACAGAGATAAAAATATTTCTTAAGATTATGACCGTGTGGGCAGCTGCATTTGTATCTTAAAGTGATTACATTTAGTCTATTCATGTGCCTATCCTGTCATTTATGCAGTTGTGTGTAAATACATTGGGAAACCATCTTGTGTATGACAAAGCTACTAATGCGCAGACCAAGGTTTCCAAATAATACTTGTTTTCCTTGATGTAAATTAGAAATCATCCCGTGGGTCACCCAGTCACTAGGAATTAGGCTACTATAGCTCATACGTCAGGAAGGTCCAAGAATACACCATCACTAATAAGTAAGAAAGCGACGATAGCCTTTTCTGAGCATTGATAATCTTTGACTGGGCACCAATAACTTCTGGTAACGCTGATTCATAAGGAAGTGTTCCTTTACCATGTTTAAATGTGGTAACTTGTTGAGATGACATAAACCCATTGTGAGAATTCAACTTTCCCTTTGATTTAAATACTGGGAAAAGTATTATTATTATCATTATTATCAATAAAGACCGTCTAACACTAAACAGTGACACCTACGTCATTTTATTATTTCCCTTGGCTGTGTTTATCAGACAACATATATTTATTTATTAATTTAAATATTTATTTTTAGGGTTATGATTAGCTTCAGGAGAGTTGTATGTTACATAGTGAACTATAACCCTAAAACAATGAATATTTAAATTAGTAAATAATAAACATAAATTGCTAAACATAGCCAAGGGAAATAATCAAAAGTGATAGGCACGTGTTTAGGGATTGGATCTCATATATGTATATATATATATATATATATATATATATATATATATATATATATATATATATATATATATATATATATATATATATATATATATATATATCACAGACACTGTATAGTGTAGACTAAATTGTCGTCAACATGTGTTTCTGTAAATGTAGATTTAAACTATAAACAACCATGACGATACTATATTTCCTTTAACTCTTGAGTTGCACAACATGGAATGCATAGGCTGCAAAAGGAGAATATACCCAAAAATTGTAGAAAATGCTTACGCAGCAGTTACTCTTGTCCAACATGTAGTACTGTCATACATGTTGTTGGGACGAGAGTTGTTTTTTGGAGTCTGTTCTCCCATCCTTATCTTCTTCTTCAGCGTTCATTCTCAAACTCCCACTGGATTTCTCTTGTAACAGGACAATGATCCTACAAGATTTCCAGTTGAATGTAGTCCAGAGAATGGAAATGCGTTGTGTTGCCGTTTTATTTCCGCCACTGGCCCAACACATCCGTCTTCGGCGGTGTTCTCCCATCCATATAGCATGAAAAACAAGAAAAATGCAAGATGTGATGATACCAGATATGGCAGGCCTACAGTCATATAGATACGCTGTAAATAGTGGAGCAGTGTCATTTTTTTTCGGGCTACAGTATGATACTACATAATATGTGCGTTATGTTTCTTAAAGAGTTTCTCATTAGACCTGTATATGATTTGCATTTGTTAACATGCACGTGTCAATATTATCAAACAATAGGTTTGTTAACATACAAGTCTCAATGTTACTAAACACTATGTTTTGTTAACAAATATGCATACATAAAATGAATTTATTTTTAGGTATGGATAGTATGTGTTTCTTTTAAAACACACATGTCTCAATATTTCACTATGCACTGTGAAGAACAGCAACGAGTTTACCATAACACGCATGTTTTAAATTGTCAGAAATCACAAGACACAATTAAGAGTTCAATGAAAAATTCTGATTCAGTAAGTCTTATGAAAGCTACACAGAAAGCAATAGACACATACCCATATAATTTTTTTCATGAATCATCTGGTGGACTTGCTTTCAAAGCCTCAGTTTGTCAAGTCTTGGAGGGCCCGGAAGGGGAATTAAGAGTAGTAACTGTATAACTACCTTGCTAGTCATAGCAGTCGATAAATGACGTTATGGTGAGAAACTATTTGCACAGTAACACATTTAAACAATATCATCCGTACGAAGTGCTGAAGTATGATGTTTAATGCGAAAAGGCGCAGATATTGATGCAAAACGGTAAACCATGATAAAGCGCATTGCATTCATCAGACTACATTCATGTTATTGGTATGAGTTTGTGAATGAGCACAAAGGAAAGAAAAAAAAGAATGTCAAAGCAGGTCATCTTTTCTTGGTGACATCTAGTCTTCGTCCTGTATATGATTTGTAATGCTAAACTTGCATGTCTCAATATTTCCATGTTAAGCATTAAATATTAGTTCATTATATTTGAAGGTGTTTTTTGCAAGATGATTTTGAGGTGAATAAAAAGGACCACTCCGTAAGGTAGTATCAGTTATTTGCTTTCAGGTATAATCAAAATTTCACTATTAAAAAAAAGAAACATTAATAAATTAATCTACATGACACCAAAAATTGAACTTGTCCGCACTATCCGTGCATCTAAATGTGCAAATAAAAGAAAACTCACGTGAAACAAAGAAAAACGCATGTACAAACCCTTGCGACCATCATTTCAAAATACATTCATATATATTTTACTGGAGATATAAAAAACAAGCAGAAAAAAGGTATTGCATAAATCCACCTACACTATCACAAGTAATCTTAAGCCTGCAAAATATGCTACACATAAATAATAATTAAATTATGACCTTTAAATATGATGGGAAAACATTCCTGCTGAATAATACAACATTGAAGAATACTATCATAACGATGCAGAACACCACAGGCAAACTGATTGAGATGATTGTAGCACATCACCTCGCTCGAGAACTGGAAGAGAGTCGCATCTTTACGGGCACACTTGGAGGATACAGACGTCAGAAAGAAATATGGCGCAATGCCGCTGTTTTTGCCTACGAAGTATTCGATGACTTCCATGCAGGTCTGGAAAGGTGTGCTGTGGCCATTGACTTGAATAACAGAGTGCCGTTCGAATACCTCACCAACACGCTCTTGCTCGTTAATGTTGACACTTTCGTCGTCAGATGGATATCAGCGGTGTTGCTCGAGAGGAAGGTGGCTCTGAGGTGCAGTTGTTGGACATCTAAACCCTTAACAATACGCCCAGGCCTTCCACGGGGATCTCCCCTCTCACCCGTATTATTCAATGTTTACACTGTTACACTAAGGCAATTACATACCAGAAGCTCGTCGGGAGAGGTAGAACAATGTCTTTTGCGGATGATATACTGGTATACAGACAGGGAAGAGATAGAACAGAAACTGTCGGATCACTTAAGAATGAGCTAGACCGTATCCTATCCTGATGTGATGGTTCAGGTTTACAGATCAACCACGAGAAGGCTGCTATGATATGGTTCTCTATTAATAATCACATAGTAAAGTCTGTGACATCGACTGTGGAGATGAGAGTGTACGATATAATCAGGAACTCATCCTTATATCACCTGGTAGTGCAATTTGATCGCAATCTGTGTTTCTGGGAAAACATTTGATCATGTTATCGTTACGGTCCGCAGATGACTTTCAGCTCTGAGAGTAATGTCAGCAGCTGACACTAACTAAATAACCACAGCTCGTAATCCTATACGAGATTCTTGTCCTCCCTGTCATTGAATATGCAGGTGCTGCTATCACCGCCAGTCGCACACAGATTGAGAGGCTGGAGAGGTTTCAAAACGAAGCAATGCAGATCATTCTTGGATGCACAAGGGACACACCCTGTGTGGCTATGAGATTTCTCCTTCATTGTCCGAGAATATTTCATATAATTGATATGTGGCGTGCCAGTGCATACCTTACAGTGAGTTCTGACATAGACCACCCACTACACAGCGAGCACCCTCTTGTGAAGGGAAGCAGTCTCAAGAGAGGCAAATCGTGGATGAGTCAGGCCGAGGATACCGTTAAACATATATGCGATCCAGAAAACATAGCTCCTGACGAGGAATGGATACTTTTTCCTACGTTCTTTCAAGAGGCAGTCAAGACCGTCATTACACTCAACAGAAAGTGCATGAAACACAGTCACGTAATCGTCGATGCTGAGGTCAAGGCACTCATATGCGAGAATGCCGATGACTCAGATGTTGTTAATTAAACGGACATCGGTCATCCGTCACCAGCGATTCGCATGGGTCTTTAGTGTCAGATCAAAAGGGAAAACAGTATACGAAGCCATGGTGCCTTTATCGCAACAACAAGCAGTCTAACTATGGAATTATTCGCCGTAACGCAGGCACTTTACTGGCTGGAATCGCAAACCTATTAGCATACATGCATGCTAAGTGATTCACTGAATATGATTCAGAAAGTCAAAACAGATGATGTTCGTAGGGAATGGGTGGAGTCATTGGAGAGAACTAAAATGCAGGAATCACTACGAAAACTCACGATTATTTTTGTCCACGGACACGCATGCGTGGAGTGAAACGAACGGGCCGATAAATTAGCTAGTCTCGCCACCACAACAGACTTAAGGACCGTGCCGACATAATGCCCTTCGTGGTCCTCACGATCAGAGGATATTGAGATGAATAAACATGAGTCAATGTAAAGAATGCAATAATTGGGAGTGAGGATATGCGGGACCCGAAGAGAACCCCTGAATTAACAAAGATTTCAAAAAAAAGTACTGAACCAACAAAGAATCGGAACAATCAGCCGTTATACTCTGAGAGATTTACTGAATCGGAGATCGGAGCAGCTATGGACGTGTCCGGTGTGCGAAAATGCTAATCAACATACCGAATACCTAATACAACATGTTATATGTTGCCGTCAGGATGTCACTTGTTTAAACATGCTAGACGTTTCAATCTCCCAGACATCAATGATGATACAGTAACAATTATACGTTAGGACCATGTCACAAGATACATTATTATTACAAGAAAAGATCACACACTACAATTTGTAGCTGAAACTAATAGGCCATATGCTGTTTTACTGTTTTATTTTGTTATGGTGACGATGTATGCTACTTTTATATATCACAAACTGGTGTGCACTTCGTCAAACACTCATACATGCACTTTCATGATTTCAAATTCATAGTTCGTAGCAACTGTTTGATTCACCTTATGCTATGTAGAAATCTGTACCATCAGTTTGCTGTAGTCACGTATGTAAAAACAGATTGAGAAAAGTTGCTGTACATTATATCTCATCACAAGTAATTGAGAAGTGAATCATACACACTTGTATGCCTTATAAAAATGGATGTTGCTGCTTAAAATGGCAAAAGTTTGCACTCTCCCATGCAGTATCACTAGAATGACACCTTACATGCATGAACGAACACATGTTGCTTCTTTCTTTTGCGCTATACCCTTTTATGCCATGCAGCGTCTGTGGTAGAAGAGTTCTCTGGATATAGTTATTTTTGTGTGTACTTCATATATGTTTGGTATAATTGACTCTTTTATTTCTGTAGGTCATCGTTTAGAAGGTCGCTCCTGTCTTTGCATCCATCGTGTCAGCATATTAATACTTTTTGATGGTCACTGTCTTTTGATATTCTAGAAGTATTCGAAAACAATGAGTCAGACAGGGATGCGTCCTTTCACCAGACCTGTTCTCTTTATACAGTGAAAACATATTGCGTGCAATAGCTGATATCCCAGGAATATCAGTGGGAGGACATAACATAAATAATTTGAGATATGTGAATGACATGGTTCTGATTGCTAAAAGTGAGGAAGACCTTCAAGATTTAATTAATCTAGTAGTCACAGAAAGTAAAGAGAAAGGCCTCTTCCTAAATATCAAGAAAACAGAAGAAATGGTTATTTCAAAGAAACAAAATAACACACCTTGCAAGATCAAAGTGAATGATATACTATTAAAACAGGTCCACCAATTCAAATATCTAGGTACAATGATTACAGCAGATGGAAGATGTTCAACATAAATAAGATGCAGAATAGGACAGGCAAAAACAAAATTCAGAAAAATGAAAAATTTACTGTGTAATATGACCTTGTGAGAGGTGAGAAAAAGAGTTCTGCAGTGCTATATAACCCCTATACTAACATATTGGAGCGAGTCTTGGACAATAAACAAATTGGAAAGTGGGATATTGGAGGCAAATGAGATGTGGTTCTACAGAAGAATGCTGAGAATACCATGGACTTCCAGAAAAACTAATGTACAAGTATTGGAAGAGTTAAATGCGAAACGGACATTAATAAACAATATAAGAAAAAGGCAATCTTCTTTTTTTTGGCCACTTCATGAGACAGGCAGGTTTAGAGAACATAATCACAACAGGCAAGATTGAAGGCACCAGATACAGAGGGCGACAACGTGAGAAAATATTAGACAGTTTGACAACCTGGCACAGCAAGGAAACAACAACGACTTTGATACATAATACTGTGGACAGAGAGCTGTGGTGAGTCATGACCGCCTACGCCACCCAGCATGTCACCTGATGATGATGATCCGAAAACTACTTTTCGTGCTCGCAAGTTTTGTCAAAGAGGTAAGTGTATTTTCTTTTCAAGACTACCAATAATAACTACAGTGTTGCCTTTCAGTTTAGTAATTTATTATTTCCTGTTAGGCTCAGTTTTGTAATTTCCATTAACAATTTTTAGGAACAAACAATGCGTGTGGTTGTTCTACAATTACAACAGGGATGTTTTACTAATGATCACTTATAGGTTGAGTACTCATGAATTAGAACTGCCAACAATCTCTATGTATATGTTCATTTGCATATGGTGAAAAGTACTAATGTTTCATGTAGAACAATATGAAGTAGGAACACTGGATCTCAGAAGCAAAATGTTCTTTTTGCTAAAGTATTGAGTTATTGTCCCTGCATATCAGTATTTTTTTATGAATAAGCATGGCTGTCAATGATTTTTCCTTGAGTCCCATATTGCTTCAGGTGTCTGCTTTTTCACTAATTATATGCATGCTTTGAACAATCAGACTATCTACACCGACAGTTCTCAGTAGTCAGCATGTCTTCTCTACTTAACAATCATGGTTGACATCATTTATAATAATACTCCTGCTTTCTTATTCTCAAACGGACAACGCTGGGTATTCCATCTATAGTCCGTTCAGAATCGTTTGCCGAGATGTTATGATTTATAATTCAAAAAGTTCTTGATGATTTCACATGAATTTTGGCATACGTTGTTAAAATGTCCATGTCGCGAAAACATATGTGTTACTTGATGTCTAGCTGTAACGGTTATTTGAAAGCGGCGAATTCTTTTGATGTTTGCCCATGTAAATATTATTTCGACCATAAACAAAATATTTTACAGTAATCTAGTGCAATGATGACCCATAGGCGTGTCCACAAAATTTTACATGGTGGCAGGTGTAAAAAAAATTTAAAATATATCTTTTGTTCGTAGAGTCAATTTGATATTGTTCCATGCTCTTGGTGTGAGTTTCACAAATGTTGTCGCTGCCTTTGAAATAAGTACATATATTTCTTCATGTAAGGAAATTTTGTCTGTAATAGTTGATCCAAGATATCTGAACTTCTGTATTGAATCAAGCGGGCTAATTTTTATAAGTAATGGTTGATGGTTTGCTTATAACATTTTTTTGAATTGCTTGGGTGGTATTGAGCAATGAAATGTTTTACAAATCAACTTGTAAATTTTGCAAATCAAACTTTTTTTAGTGTAGACTTAATCAGAGTAATGATCATTCATAATCAGACGAGTCAAATAGGTCGATTACTGTTTTCGGCTGAACAAACAACAAACCTTCCTTTTTCCAATATTCCTCTTCTTGGCGTAACACATGATCCTCACATTTCACCCAGTAGTCTTTATGTATATTTGATAGAGCCTGATTTGTAAGTGTCTCAATATCACATAATTTGAAAGTTGTATTTGTAGATGCTACGTGTCCTTTAACTTTTGCCAAAATTAGCTCTATAGGATTTAAGTGTGCATGATATGGAGGTAGTCTCAAACATCTATGACCATGTTCTTCAATTAACTTGTCTATTTTAAATATCTTTGTTCGTTGTGTCTGTTTTACAAGGTTAAGCAATTCGGGTTTCAAGTACCTGTCGGTAAATGGTATGTGTTCTTTTATGAGCCACGTTTTGATTGCATCTTTTGTACTTGATGATGTTGGGATTCTATCTTCTACGTTCACTACGTTATGGTATGAAGCATTGTCCATTATCAGACAAGAAGGTCTATCTAATATTGGAAGAATACTTTTTTCGATCCAGTCTTCGAATATGTGCCCATTCATTTCGGAGTGGTAGTCTCTATTGTCAATGGATTTTGAAATGAAAATTAGATGAGCATTCTGCAACAACCCATTATGTCTGCTACCTGCATGTGCAACTATCAAACGTTGCCCTTTACTACTTGGTACTGATCTTTTAATACTTCCATCTGCTAACTGCCATTCCTTTTCATTTGTATGATGAGCGTTGATCCAAGTTTCATCTAAATACACAATATCATAACCATTCTCGCGCATTCCCTTCACTTCACGTAAATACTTGCTTCTAAGAGCTACCAGATGTGGCTTTTCACAAATAATGTTTTTTCCACCAGCATACTTTCTAAAGGTGAAGCCTGCATTTCTTACAGTTTTCCATAATAAAGTTTTTGATATTTCAATGTCGTTATTAGTTTTCAGCCAAATCTTCAACTTTCTAAGTGTCACTTCTTCGTTTTTATCAAACATTCTACATATTTCTCTTTTTACTAGGTCCTTATCGAAACTGTCTATCTTTTCTTTCCTTCCTTGCTTTCGTGAATTTGTTGGCAATAAATATCCGCTTGCTTCCACTATTCGATCAAATGAACGTTTACACAAACCTAAAATATGCATTGTTCTCTTCTCAGGATTTGATAAAGAACAATAAAGATGTCCCTTTTTACGCTCTCTGCAGAAGTATTGATAAATCTTTATAGCAATGTTATGCTCAGTAAAATATTTCGCTTTCAGATTCATTCTCACATAGACTTGCAGAAGGTAATATGCTTAGTGCCGCCTACTGTCTGTAAATATTGAGACGTGCCTCTGACTTGTGACTTGAAATCGAGTAAATAGCCGTTTTTGATTTCACATAATTCTAAGTTCAGGAAAAATAATATTTGGTGCTAAACGGGAATTTCCATATGTAACATTGCTTTATACAAATGTACAGTGGAAACAACTACTTTTAGAACAGTGCACATTCTACCGTGAGGGTCATGCCTTTATATTTAATAATCAGCTGTGAGATGTAAGCATCTACATAATCCAGCGATTGTTTATAATTTAGATTAACTTTTTTTTAATATAGGTTAAATAAGGTATCTTTGATACTGGATCACATTTCTTTGATAAAAAAATATTTCTATAGCGACATTATTATTCTAAACCTAACTTCAAATGATCAATCCAAATGAACAATACGTTTTTGATAAAAATAATTTAACATCTCGGCAAACGATTCTGAACGGACTATAGTAACGTACACATTGTAAGAAATTGCGTGTTATCATACCCGAGATTATTAGTGTGTAACATTTCAAAGTAATATGAAACATATGTCAATTTATAGTGACAATTGCTTATTTCTTGTTTTCCGTTATTTTGAGAACGATGAATATGCTTCAAATTAATGTGAAGGTATTCAATTTAATAATATATTATAAGTCTTGGAAAATGTGGTAGCTGTCATATTTTAAGATGACAAATTATAGCTAAATGTTTGATATGTTGAACAAACTTCCTCTTAGATAACACGCAATGAAAGATGATTTCGAAGTTGACAATAATATCGTATTCATTAAAACAGAAGGTGTAGGTTTACCTGTCAAAGAGAACCATCAGGTGCAAAAATAATGATATTTCATGAGAGATTATAATTACACTGTATTGTGTTCTTCTGACATGTTCACATTATACTTGACTCAAGCAGGAGATTGTGATTTGTGAATGTACGAGGTTGTTGTTTATTTGAGAGTGGCATATAACTGAACTGAGATATTAGGTGCAATGATAAAATACGTATTTTGCACAGAGTCCATCGGGTATCAACTCACGTTTATCATGTAAGTGATATATCATTATTGTGAAGTGTGTTAAATATATCGTCAATCACATAATGTGTTTTTTCTAAAAGAAAATAATGGCAAATGTCTTGACAAAATGGTTAGAACGTAGGTCTCACATCTGCGACATTGGTCCATAGTTCGACATCCGTTAAAGATATTTTTCCTGGAGAAGTGTAAAATATTTTTAAAAAACCACCATGTGTGTATATAACGTGAGACTTCACATGTAAGCGTCCATCATCACCCAAGCCGCAAGCAATCTCCCAGTAACTTTTTCTCAGGAAACCTGCAGTATTGAGAGCAAACCCGCAGTCTACAATGATCAATTAGCTGAACTAGGATGATGATGAAGATGATGATGTCTGAGATGTGCCTGAAGTGATTAATGAGTCATATGCGTGATTAGAATTATCTACATTACTCTGGCAAAGTGTGGGAGGAGTATGTATCACATTGAGCAGCTCTTGCCTTTCCTCTAACTCGGTTTTGGTTGCAGCCTGATGTCTGAGGTTCTCTGTAGCTGACACACCACTATTGATTCTGACACGCCAGTTAGATATATCTTGTGTCAGATTTTCCTATGAATTTATGTCTACCCTGGAGTGAGTTAGTGATGTCGTAAGAGTTTCTTAACAACACGTTTTCTATCATCTTGCCTTGAGGGGGCCAGTTTTGAGTTCTCCATAGAACAAATGTGTTGAAAGATGATGATCTTTCAAGCGGTCCATATACCCTACTCAGCGTTTCTGCGTTTTCATAAACATTGTATGTATGCATACTGACTTAAATGTCATATGTACTTCACTTACTGGCATATACTGGTTCATCAATGGAGGTTTACTATTTAGCGAAAAGATATTTATAATACTAATGTCGCAAATGATGATGTTCCTCCTTCATCATGAAAAACAATAAAAATGTGGTGAACAGTATGAAAATACAAAACATTTCTTATTGTCAAATCTGGTTTGGGTTTGTGAGATAGTAGATACCCGATGAACCCGATTCGTGTCATGAAAGTTCTTTTGCAAAGACACAGGGGTTCAGAGGGTCGCAAGTAGAAGAGTTTTCGGATTTGTCATACCGCTTCTGTTGCTTGTAAATTGCCCGCACTGTTCAATTTTTTTTTTCAATTTGAGTGATGCCATCAGTGAACTAGATGTGGCAAGCTGAACGATCAAGGGCTGTTTTCTACCAGGAGTTAGGATCGATCCTGCAGTGCTTGTTAGAGTGCTTTAGGTGATCCTTGATACGATTTTTCTGACCTCCGCTTGAACATATATTATTGCATAGCTATCAATAGAGTATTGTCTTTAGATGACGGTTGTTTGGCATACAGACGATGTAGAAAGTCCAGTGGAGTGACCTAGTCAGCATTGCTCGGATGCTTTGAATACGGGACCTTTAATCAATTTACATGTCTGCTACTCGATCATGCCAACGTACTCCCATTATTAAAATTACAACAAATTAGATAACAGTTAGTTACTTAGTTACTGTGCGCTCAGATGTTACTTTTAACAGTTATGTCCTGGACTCTTTTCAGCATTCCCTGACGACGAACCACAATGTCCGATTGTTGTGACGCTTTCATCAAATGTTGATACACTTATAGTGTTGATAATATGAGTTTTCGTTTCCACAGAAATCACAGGACATTTCAGAATTGGAAGTGTTAGTGTGTTTACAACTCTCGTAAATTTATCTGTCACTTCTTTAATTCGATGTACAAAAAAAATTGCATATCGATTTATCAATGATTGTACCTGTTTTAAAGTAAATCAAGCAGGGTTAATACATTACTGCATTACCGCATTCAGAGAGTATCAGAGTGTATGTATATGAGAAACATGTAAGTGAGCATATCCTTATGATACGTTTGACTTGGGTATGTAACAAGACACGACCCTGCTCTCTAAAAATTATTGTGCGATAAGTCGAGGATGTAAGGAGAAGTAGTGAGTAGAGAACATCCTGGATTGATACCATCAAACACTGGTCTGGCCATGATTGTCCTACACTCCGAATGGTTGAAAATAGAGATGTTTTAAGTGCTTTTTGTGTTGAAGTTGCCAGTGTGGAACACACTACGACCATGGCGGTTATAGATATTATTATTATTACTATTATTATATATCACTGGGACTATAAATGATCGCATAATGTTTCAGCTTCGTTATTGTGATGCCTACAAGCAAATGCTATATTGTTGATCAAATCTCTTATAGAATTGCTGATCAAATGTCCTGTAGTATTGCTGATCAAATGTCATGTGGTATTGCTGATCAAATGTCATGTGGTATTGCTGATCAAATGTCATGTGGTATTGCTGATCAAATGTCATGTGGTATTGCTGATCAAATATCATGTGGTATTGCTGATCAAATGTCATGTGGTATTGCTGATCAAATGTCATGTGGTATTGCTGATCAAATGTCATGTGGTATTGCTGATCAAATGTCATGTGGTATTGCTGATCAAATGTCATGTGGTATTGCTGATCAAATTTCCCTTACTATTGCTGATCAAATGTCCTGTAGTATTGCTGATCAAATGTCATGTGGTATTGCTGATCAAATGTCATGTGGTATTGCTGATCAAATGTCATGTGGTATTGTTGATCAAATGGCATGTGGTATTGCTGATCAAATGTCTTGGGGTATTGTTGATCAAATGTCATGTGGTATTGCTGATCAAATGTCATGTGGTATTGCTGATCAAATGTCATGTGGTATTGCTGATCAAATGTCATGTGGTATTGCTGATCAAATGTCATGTGGTATTGCTGATCAAATTTCCCTTACTATTGCTGATCAAATGTCATGTAGTATTGCTGATCAAATGGCATGTGGTATTGCTGATCAAATGTCATGTGGTATTGCTGATCAAATGTCATGTGGTATTGCTGATCAAATGTCATGTGGTATTGCTGATCAAATGTCATGTGGTCTTGCTGATCAAATGTCATGTGATATTGCTGATCAAATGTCATGTGGTATTGCTGATCAAATGTCATGTGGTATTGCTGATCAAATGTCATGTGGTATTGCTGATCAAATTTCCCTTACTATTGCTGATCAAATGTCATGTGGTATTGCTGATCAAATGTCATGTGGTATTGCTGATCAAATGTCCTGTAGTATTGCTGATCAAATGTCATGTGGTATTGCTGATCAAATGTCATGTGGTATTGCTGATCAAATGTCCTGTAGTATTGCTGATCAAATGTCATGTGGTATTGCTGATCAAATGTCATGTGGTATTGCTGATCAAATGTCATGTAGTATTGATTATCAAACCTCTTGTAGTATTGCTTATCAAATACCCTGTAGTATTGCTGATAAATCTCCAGTAATATTGATAGCCAAATCTCCTGCAGTATTGCTTGTCAAATCTCCTGTAGTATTGATTATTACATATCATGTAGTATTGCGTATCATATCTCCTGTAGTATTGCTCAGCAAATTCCCTTTATTGTGTGTGGGCACGTACTTCATTTTTCCGTTCCTTCTCAAACTACTACTATTTAGTAGAATGGTGTACAGACAACTAACTGCATTACCTCGAGGTATGTATCACACTGCTATATATTTACCTGTCTGCTCAACACATCCAACCATTCTACACGAGCTAAAGCATTTAATTGGTGGGTCACTCCGTTCTTCTGCGGTGTACTGAAGCTAACCTCTGACATCTAAGAAATATTAGCAATGAATAATTGCGGTTTCCCAGTAAGGGGCTGTTTCTAGGACACGCTGTGATGACTCCCTGCCACTGAACAATTATTAACATGTACAGGTTAAGAATGTAAGGGCGTCGTGTATTTACAAGTCATGCTCATGAATTGTCCTACATGCTGATCTCAGTTAGGGTTACCATAATTGTCAGATGGAAAAAGAGGATACGCAAAATATTCATCAAATAAGCCAATATTAAATGTTTCAATAATAAAATGAAAGTTAAACTACATAAAATATTGTTCTTATTTAATTATAAACTTGTATTAACTGAGTGTTAACTGAGTTTCGGCATTTTTAAATCTCATTTTGAAATTTAAGTTTAATCTCCAATTCAAAATATGAATTTATTTCACGATGCACAATAGATTAAAGTATATAGCACAGAAACGTAAGTAAGAAAGTATCGATCGATCGGGGACGGACGGTCGGTCGGGGACGACGAAAAACCCGGAAAAAAGCCATTTTTCTGGAAAGACGCCCGGATAGGGGCGTAAAAAGAGGACGTGTCCAGGGAAACCCGGACGTATGGTAACCCTAATCTCAGGCAATGCCACTTATCTTTGCTTATTTAACTTTATTGGTGCTTTTTATTGGTGGGTGCAAAACTACATATGCTTAATCACTGCATCAGCCGAGCCAGAGGGAGTGATTACGTGTGAGATCAATATGTGAGACTGTTATGTACAAGAACTTGGTAACTTTGTTCGGGTGATCACGGATATTTTTAGCAACAACCAATCATGTATGTGACGCCGTAGTAAGTCCTTCAGTGATCTAGTTGTCTGCTCAATGAGCGCATCCTAATCGTCATCATTTTTCTCTGACATCGTGCATAGCATGTGTTGTTCACCAACGATTAGGATGCGCTCATTGAGCAGACAACTAGAACACTGAAGGACTTACTACGGCGTCACATACATGATTTTGGTGAAACAACAACGGATGACGGTCACAAAATATGGTATAGCGGAGATGAAACAAAACACCAACATGGAGTGGGGTTTATTGTAAACAAAGAGAAAGTTAAATCTATCATTAGTTGCACCCCTATAAACAGCAGACTTATAACAATACGTGTAGCAGCTAAACCCAAAAATATCACGATAATTCAAGTTTATGCCCCAACTGCCGATTATGACGAAGAGGAAATAGACGCATTTTACGAAACACTAGAAGACACAATAAAGGAGATCCCCAAAAAAGATCTATTAATAGTACTAGGCGATTGGAACGCAAAAGTAGGACCTGATGCTTATGATCAATGGGCCGGTACAGTAGGGAAATTTGGAACAGGAGAAACGAATGAACGAGGACTAAGACTATTGGATTTTGCCAATAAATTTAAATTTACTCTTGCAAATACATTATTCCCACATAAGCTTTCCAGAAGAACAACGTGGCATGCTCCAAAAGCAGACATACATAATCAAATTGATTTCATTCTTACACCGAGAAAATTCAAGTCCAGCATAAACAAAGCACAAACAAGAACTTTTCCAGGAGCAGACATCGGTAGTGACCATGATATGGTTCTATTGACGATCAAAATTAAGCTGAAAAAGAATCATACGCAAAACAAATGCACACGATTAAGATTTAATTTAGAAAAATTGAAAGATCCAGAAATAGCAGAGATATTTGAGACAACAGTGGGAGGAAAATTTGCAGCTTTAAACCTTGTAAATGAAGATGTTAATTCTCTCACAGAAACCATGAAAGGAACTTTATTAGAATCAGCAACAGAAATACTAGGGACAAGAAGAATAACACACAAACCTTGGGTAACAGATGACATCCTAAAATTGTGTGACGAACGGAGAGAAATGAAAAAGATTAAGAAAGAGGCCCCTGAAATGTCAGGGCAATATAGCAAAATAAACAAAAACATCAGAAGGAAAATGAAACAAGCACAAGAAGTGTGGCTAGAGGAAAAATGCGAAACCATCAATGAAGGTATTAGGCGCGGAAACAGTAAGGTAGCATACGACACTCTAAGAAAGATAACACAGCCAAATAGACCAACGATATCTACAATACAAGACAAACACGGAAAGATACTCAATGAAACAACAGATATAGTGAAAAGATGGACAGAGTATTGCAAGGAGCTGTATAACTGCAAGTGTAATCCTGACTACACGATATTACAGAATTCTGAACTAAACAACAGAGAAATAGGAAATGCAGAAATTCTAGTAGATGAAATAAAAGAGGCCATACGAACATTGAAAGGAGGGAAGTCACCTGGTATAGACAACATTCCAGCAGAATTGTTGAAATACGGGGGCATTAATGTGGTAAATATTATGACCAAAATATGCCAAAATATATGGAACACAAAACAATGGCCCACTGAGTGGACACAATCACTAATAATACCAATTCCCAAGAAAGGAAATTTGAAAGTGTGTACAAATTACAGAACAATTAGCCTTATAACACACCCCAGTAAAGTGATGCTCAAAATACTACTTAACAGAATAAAACACAAGTCGGAAGAAATAATTGCAGAAGAACAAGCTGGCTTCAGAGCAAACAGAAGCCCCGTTGAACAAATATTTAACATCCGAACACTAATCGAAAAACATATTCAACACCAACGTGATTTATACCACAACTTCATTGACTTTACAAAGGCCTTTGATCGTGTTTGGCATGATGGTCTGTGGCACATACTAAGGAAATTTAATTTTGACACCACAATTATAGACATTATTGAAGCTCTGTACGAAAATGCAAATAGTGCTGTCTTGTCACACAATACAATTGGAGAGTTCTTCAAAACAACTGTGGGAGTTCGACAGGGATGCGTAATGTCCCCAGTACTTTTTAACATATACTTAGAGCACATCATACAAGAAACATTGCATGACTACAACACGTCTATATCGATCGGAGGTCGCCCTATTTGCAACTTGCGTTTCGCTGATGATATTGATCTTATAGCTGGGTCAGAACAATCATTGCAAGAATTAACATCAAAGTTAGAAAAAGTTACCAGCGAGTACGGAATGGAAATCAATTTAGATAAGAGCAACATTTTGGTAAACAGCAGAGACACAGAAAACCAGACTAATATCATGATGAATGGACACAAGCTTGAAGAGGTGAATACCTTCAAATACCTCGGATCCAGTATATGCAGCGATGGTAAATGCAAAGCAGAACTAAAAATAAGGCTGGAGATGGCTTTAGCGTCATTGTCAAGGCTAACTGTGATTTGGAAAAGCAACATCAGTGTTGGAGTGAAAATCAAACTGTATAGGTCGCTGGTGCTTTCTGTTGTGTTGTGAGAGTTGGACACTCACTGCGGACATGGAGAGAAGATTACAGGCTTTCGAGTATAAATGCTACAGAAGAATTCTACGAATTTCCTATAGGGAACATAAGACCAATGTGTACGTAAGAAATAAAGTAGAGATGTGTGCAGGTGTCCAGGAGCCATTGCTTTCAATAGTGAAACGACGAAAACTAGCATGGTTCGGACATGTATGCAGGCACGATTCCTTGTCAAAAACAATACTGCAGGGAACTGTCGAGGGTGGAAGAAGCAGAGGAGGACAAATAAAGACATGGACAGACAACATCAAGGAATGGACAGGGCTAGATATTTCCACACTCATCCGCATCGCTGACGATAGAATTCGCTGGAGGACTCTGTGTGCTGAAGCATCCAATGTGGTACCCCTACGACCCTGAAGGGTTATGGGTTTATTGATTGATTGATTGATAGCATGTGTTATTCTTGGTATTATTCCAGTGCCCGACAGCATAGAGTTGGTATACTGTAATGCATAGACCACACGCAGTACAGTTCGCACGCCGTGACTGTATGAAATGTGATTTTATTGCTTCACAAAAACAGTTTCATGACTTCACTTTCACTTTTCTCACAATGGTATATATTACATTCACTGCTGTGACAATGATAAACCATACACTTGCCACTGGACTTTCACAATCATGACCACTGGACTGATTTGCCACTGGACTTTCACAATCATGACCACTGGACTTATTTGCCACTGGACTTTCACAATCATGCTAATCGTGTCACTGAATATACAGGCATGCTCGCAGACAGTCTGCGAGCACACCCATTTCAACGCTTTGGTTACTGTTAAAATCTCCATTGCCATGATGTTTGTTGTCTGAGCGAATGAGCCACTTTGCCCTCTGATAGTCTACCCTCACCCCTATCCACTTTCAGCCATGAAGGCCCAGGCACTCCTGATGTGTCTCTCAACCAACCTACCTGTATATATAATCATATCACCTTACTTGGAATTTTCACCGATTAGAGCGAGCGCATCCGACTCCACCACTATCGGACACCATTCCCTGCATTCTCTACTGAGTGTTATTATACTTTGAAGGCTGTCGGACAATCTAAGGGAGTCCGACTCTACTCCGCATACGGCAGGGCATCATCCAATCTGCACAAAGTCTGTAATAATATCGTCTGCGCGACCCATTCACGACTTTCCTCTCTTAAGTCGACTGTCTTTCACTTTGAGAATTTCATGGTGTACAGGGTGTTCTTTATCAGCGGTGATTTGTAGGTAGCCCCGCGCACTGCGCAGTTGTATTCTTCGCTCTGCAGTTTTGCAATCAAGTAAGAATCGCATAGTCTGTGCCGACGTATCTCTCGTATACCACACTATGATTCTCATTACCTCATTCTGAATTCTTTCCAAACTTTCTGTTTGAATCTGACTCAAGTAACAGAATCGACAGTGCGTACTCTACCACCGCCACCACCAATCCCTGATACAACAGAAATAGCAGCGTCTGTTCACGTTGAGCAGCACACATAATTTTCGTACCGCAATACCTTTATAAGCCTTTACAATGATGGTGTCAACATGATCTTTGAAACTCAGGCATTTTCAAAATCAAAATATGAGACAAATCAGAGTTTCATGTTATCTCTATAGTGACACATAATTATCATTTTCATCTTGTGGTTGTTTTCCAATTTAATAAGTGTTATCTTGCCAGTGCAACTGCTATTATTTGTCATAATGTCCTTCTTTTTCTGAATATGCCAGAATGTTATGTTTAGTGCTCCGCAATATGTTAGAATGCTATGTTTAGTTTCATTTCATTGTGTTTGTTTCATATGTGTATGCCTCTTTAGTTTTACTAACTTAGGCATACATATTTACATTTGTCCATTTTAATTCATCGTGTCATTTTTGTGCTGCTCAATACAACAAGCTGGAACATTTATCTAGCAAAGAGGCACAATCAGTGTAACCTGTTTCGATTTTTTTTAATTTTCGTAGGTAGGTAGAGACGTCATAATGGAATGGAGATAATATATCTCTATTCGCTAAATCAGGGGTGGGCAAACTTTTTGTGCAGAGGGCCGCATTGAAAGTTGTAAAGCTATTGGAGGGCCGCATATACTATTATGTATGTTTTTGTTTAAAATTCTCGGTAAGTAATCAATTAAATATTTTTATTGTAAAGAAAGGTAGTTTTACATAATGTAGATAACTTCTAAAATAAGTTACATTTCTAATAGACTTACACTATAACAGTATATTTTCTAATATGGATAAAAGGTTTTGCAAATATTTTAACAATGTTTGTGTATTTAAAATGTGTTTGAGGGCCGAAAAATATCCGATGTCGGGCCGCATGCGGCCCGCGGGCCGTAGTTTGCCCAACCCTGCGCTAAATCATTTGTTGACTGTCAGGTGTAGAAGAGTTTTCCCTCGTGATGACCCTCGTGTGTGCTGAGTATATTGTGGAGTTTATCGCCTCTTTTATTTCAGTGGCCCATCGGTCTCTAGGTCTGCCTTCACTGTATCTGTGTAGCATAGCTTGCTGTGGTATGCTTCCTGATAGTAGTCTGTCGATGTGTGCAAACCATTGTATCTGTTGTCTGTTAATATATTCCAAGATTGGAATGGCACCGGTTATGTGTCTAATGTTCTCATTTCTCACTCTGTCTCTTGGCGATATTCCTTGGAGTCTGCGCAAAAATGCAATCTCAGCTGTCACAAGTTTACGTTTATCTTGTCCTGTTGTTGTCCATTTTTGGAAATGGTAAAACAGCGTTGGTATAATAACTTTTTTTAATAGTGTTATTTTGTTGTTAAAATCTACATTTTTGTTGTTGAAGATTGGTGTCATTTCTCCTATGACCTAGTATGCATTGCTACATCTATTGTTTATTTCTATGCTGTTCCTGCCGTATGTTGTTATATTGCTTCCTAACTATGTGAGTTCTGGCACTTGTTTACGTCTGTTGTTTCCAATATATATGTTGACGCTTCTTTCTGTTGTTCATATCTTCATTACTTCGGTCTTCTCTATATGTTAAAAGTAGGGTATGTTTGGTGTAATCTGTCTATTACATGTGAAGCATGGACTATAAACAAGAAAATTCAAAGTGAATTGGAGGCTACAGAAATGTGGTTTCTGAGAAAAATGATGAAAATACCATGGACAGCCAAGAAAACTAATGCAGAGGTTCTCATTGATGCTGGCGTAAAAATATCAATCATAATAAACATTAGAGGCAGACAGTCAAGATTTCTAGGGCATGTGATGAGAAGAACACAGCTTGAACACTTAATAACCACTGAAAATATCAACGGGAGAAGAGATAGGGGTCGACAAAGAGAAAAGTTACTAGATGGACTTATATCGTGACTCGGCAGAAGCTCACCAACCGAGCTTATTGACAACACAAGAGACAGAGAGTCGTGGAGAAACATGATGGCCTACGCCAGTCGGCAATGCACTTGATTGATTGAATCTGTCTATTTCTCTTTGCAGTTGCTATTCTGATGATTCTACTAGTACTTGGTCGTCTTGGTCTACTAGTACTTGGTCGTCTTGGTCTACTAGTACTTGGTCGTCTTGGTCTACTAGTACTTGGTCGTCTTGGTCTACTAGTACTTTGTCGTCTTTGTCTACTAGTACTTGGTCGTCTTGGTCTACTAGTACTTGGAGATAATATGGACGCCATAAATTACACATGAAATACATAGATGGCCACGAATGAAAATCCGCAACCGAATATGTCGAATCCGATTATTAAGCTAGTGATTTTATGAACAAACAATCGAACATCCCAATAGGATTTGTCCTTTTCAGCACATGGCTAAGGATAAGTGTGCTTAATGTTCCCGTAGCTCGTTGACTGTAAAACCTTCTCATCTTACTCTTTAACCGTCCTGTTATATTATCTCCCGAGTAATTCCAAAGACCTACGATCTCTGTGTGTTTAATTTCTAGATTAATATTTCTATTCCATCAATTACATCCCTTCCAAATACAATGTTAGCCTTTGAAGAAATTGACACACTTCCCCCAGCTCGTTCCATCTTCACCATACTCTTATTTAAACATTATTTGAACAGGAGTGAGCTAAGCTCACTCTTATATCCACATATGCACATATATTCTCATCATCTTTCATCAATACCACATATTGTTGGAGTCTTCAACATTAAATGCCATGTGCGTTTCAACATGAAATAACATGTGTGTTTCCGTGTACGCGTAGTGTGTCCATATTGCCACTTGTGAGTATCATATAATATTGCATATATATATATATATATATATATATATATATATATATATATATATATATATATATATATATATATATATATATATATATATATATAATAAATGCATCATTGAGATATGGAATGTATGTACACTATATTCATTCCACTAAGTGAGCTAATATTCACTCACAATTAAATAGATACACATTCGAAAGGGAAATTGAACCTTGGATCACCCGACTACGATAGTACTGAACTAAGAACTAAGCAAGCAGTTTGTGTGAACTGTAATATATTTTTTGTGTCTATTTTTTAAAAGAGTTTTTGCAAATATAGGTAGAATCATTTATTTTTTTATTTTCTGAAACTTTAAATAAAGAATTAAAACAAAACCAGGTCGGTGCATGGCGACAAGCAGGCATAGGATCCATAATCCGTAATATTATCAATAAATACCGTCCTCTTATAGAAAGCTTAAATGCCCGTTAGGCACTTTCTAAACCGATCAACACTAGAGAAAAATTCCAGAAATGATATGTTTGGAAGTTTATAACGTTCAGTTTCCGTTATCGTATTATGGCATATTCTGATATGTCTAGGAGAGTGTGATGGAGAAAAAGGAGAATGATAGAGAAAATATTAGAGTGATAACATCATGTAATGGGCGTGGTCTTGCTGCACTTTTCATATTGGTTAAAGACAGAGTTGTTTGGAGGGAATTGTATGTCTCTACTTCCTTGATGTAATATGGGTATTATCATTATTGTATATTGATTAAACTTTCAATTTGATAACACAATATACATTACTATATTGGGACATATACATATAGACGGCTTAGTCTCATTCAGCATGTCTACCAATAACTAGAACTCAATGTACTTGTATTTACTTCCTACTTCACTGATGGGTATTGACATTCAACAAATACGTGTTTCATTATTTCTGGAATATTTTGCATCTACTTAAATTAACTCTTATGTGTTAT
Organism: Meghimatium bilineatum; assembly: GCA_034231615.1. Lineage (NCBI taxonomy): Eukaryota > Metazoa > Mollusca > Gastropoda > Stylommatophora > Philomycidae > Meghimatium > Meghimatium bilineatum. Next base: position 49,118,410 of record CM067300.1, read on the forward strand.
CAATCCTACCGTCGGTTTATTTATCTGTTTCGTATGTTTTTCTTTTCTCCTAATTCTAGAAAGTAAAGAGAAAGGTCTCTTCCTAAATATCAAGAAAACAGAAGTAATGGTTATTTTAAAGAAAAAAAATAACACACCTTGCAAGATCAAAGTGAATGATATAGTATTAAAACAGGTCCACCAATTCAAATATTTAGGTACAATTATTTCAGCAGATGGGAGAAGTTCAGTCGAACTAAGATGCAGAATAGGACCGGCAAAAACAACATTCAGAAAAATGAAAAATATACTGTGTAATATGATCTTGTCATTAGAGGTGAGAGAGTTCTGCAGTGCTATATAACTCCTATACTAGTATGTGGGTGCGAGTCTTGGACAATAAACAAACTGGAAAATGGGACATTAGAGGCAACAGAGATGTGGTTCTACAGAAGAATTCTGATAATACCATACACTGCCTAATGTAGAGGTGTTGAAAGAGTCAAATGCGAAAAGGACCTTAATCAACAATATAAGAAAAATACAATCTTGTTTTTTTGTGTGGCCACTTCATGAGAAAGGCAGGTTTAGAGAACATAGTCACAACAGGCAGAATTAAAGGCAACAGAGACAGAGGGCGACAACGTAAGAAAATATTAGACAGTTTGACAAACTGGCACGGCAAGGAAACAACAACGGCTGTGATACATAATAATGTGGACAGAGAGCTGTGGAGAGCCATGATCGTAACTCCAGCCAGCATTGCACATGATGATGGTGAGGAATTCTAGAATATGCTTTTCTTCCGTCTGCTAATTCTAAAATATGATTTTCTTTCTCCTAATAATTATAGAACATGCTTTTATAACAATGTTTTCACTTCCCCCTTTCGAACTCAGGTGTCAGCATTTTTTTTTTAAACCTAGGAGGAATTTGTTTCTAAGTTTTAATACTACTGGCCTTAAGATGCAAGGGAACATAATTATTTTAAAAACACTACGGCTGAATAGTTATAATAGCGTACCGAGCCGTACTGTGAGTACACCTGTTATAAACGAATATAATATGTATAACCAGTGTGTTTATTTTCTATCTATTTTTATATTTCATTCTCTCTCTATTTTATTCTTTATCTGTATTTCTCTCACTTTCGCACGCTCTCATCCCCATCTATCTCTCATGAAATTATATGAACAAAATTACAGGATAATTAAGTTTTTTGAAGAAAACCAAAGTACTAACGGAAATCCTGATGAGGAATTCTTATCCTTATCAGCGGACCCTAATTTGGAGTTACTCGTTATTGGTGGTTTGCAAGAGAATTTACTCAGTCACTAGCAGTTAGAATGCCAGGACTTATACTCTTCAGCTATCCACAGTAAAGAAGTACTACCAGCAGAATCGAAATACGCCTTCATAGATCAGCATGTCGATTATCTCCGTGCTTTTCCTTGCAGGGTGTTAACGAATGACACAATGTATATATATATATATATATATATATATATATATATAGTGGCCTATGGAAAGTACTGAGATAAATCACGTATGGAGACTTTTCCATGACCGTCTTGGGTGTAGAAGGCTTATGAACAATATTGATTAGGACTTAATTCATTGCGTTTTTTAATTCGTGTCATGATTTTGTTGGTCTCTATTTACATACATGGTGTCGGATACCAAAAATAATAAAAGCGACTCCAAGTATATGAATGGGTATCAACAAAAATCTCGACAATAATCAAAGACGTTACGAATAAAGTCCTAATTAATCATATACATAGGTCTTCGAAACTGCACATGGTCATGATTTAACTGCCCATAGCGACGTATACTTCGTGAAAGTTAATAAGTCTCGCCATGGCTATAAGTGTGTGCAGCAATCGTCTGTTAGATAGTTTCTGATCAGCTACTAGCTAACCAGTTGATCACTCATTTAAAACTGTGTGCTAGATACTCGTTCATAACTCAACGTTACTTTATAATAAATCGATATTTGAACCAAGAGCTTTTAATCAAATATATGCAATAAATAAATGTCAGCAATGTCTATGAACACACCACAAACCCTGGCTTTCACTATTGCTGTCATGTATGTTCAACGTAGTACCAATTGGTGTGTCACGACTTTATTCCCATAAATCACAGTACACTTTGTTAAGACGGGTACTGCTAAGCTGAACACTATAAATTGGATACGCTACTTCCATACATTTCCTGCAGAAACTGGACTACACTTATGGAGAAAACGTAAAGACATTGCAATAATGCCGGTAACTTTATTTTTCTTCTTTTCGATTTATAACTATGTATGCTTTGTAACGCCAGTGGTAGAAGAGTTTTCCGGCGACGCCTTTTTCCTGTGCATGATATATTTTTATTCTTTCGTTGACTCTTTTATATGTAATCCATCGTTTACATGTTCTGCCCTCGGCTTTGTAATCATCATATTTGTAAAGTAATGTTTTTTTGAGGGACACTGTATGATTGTAGTCTTCTCGAACCCCCGGGATTGCGAGAAATTAGCTCTTACATCTTATACGCAGTGGGGAGGATACCCCGAGCTTTCGTTCATACCTTCATATTCTTTCATAAGCTTCCACATTTAGCTTAGTGCAATGCCTATTGAAGGAACCTTGTACTTACAGGGGGTTTATGTAAGGAAACGAGATTATAGTTTGCTTAGGTCATTAACCGAACAGGTTTGTCTTTCCTCCGAACAGGTGCTTCGCAGCCAGCGAGATGTTCCTCGTCTAAGTAAACCGTTCAATTACCCTCAATTGTGTGCCTAGGTCCCAGACTTAATTTATTCCCTATGAGCCGTGTTGGGTAAAGGCGACAGTCGAATTAGAATCATGGTTGAAACACCGTGTCAGACGATGTGTTGCTTTGCCATTCCGTCGGGATCTGGGATTTGATATGCACACTTATCACGTACTCGCTTCGTTCGATTGAGATAGCCTTCCAATCCATCGACAGGCACTGTCTGTATATTCTGACTCCTCGTCATTGCGTATTTTCCCTAAAGCAGGATGTAGAATACGCCTATTTCGGACGAGGAGTTTCGCACTGAGCCCTAGGGTACTGAACCCAATTCTCTAAGTATGAGCCTATTGTGTGCAAAGGCGACATTCCAGTTTGCTAGGTTTACAGTGTCGTTAATGACTTGCGTCCGCCTGAGTTGCCCACAGCGTTCAGATTTAGAGTCTCAACACTGCTTAGGTTAGAAATTTGAACAATGCGGTGCTCAACATCTGTCCATTGATGGTGATGTGTACAATAGGAAGCTGTATCCAAATATTTTTCATACCCAGAAATGCATGTTAAATTTGGCTTATCCAATGCCTGAGTCATGACTACTACGTTTAATGGGCCAATTGTGATGAAACATGTGATCTTCTGTGTGTTCCAGAGAATGATCAGCACTTCCACTAGTAGGTCTCCTGCTGAACAATTATAGTTCCGTTGCCACATAATCTATTCACGTACACTACGCTATCCTCTAACGTGTGTTGGCTTTTCCAGATTCGGTGTGTCACCGTATGTTAGCGGGATCTAGCCGTATCGAAACAGTGGCATCGAACGCCCTTCCAATGTATTTCTTTATAGGGTGAACGAGACGGAATGCACATATGCCTAACTGTATGCCGACAGTGCAATTGGGCGTCAGAACGTAGAGGTCTTGGATATATTTTTCCAGCATTTCTCATTCCATCTTAATTATCACCATTCACGACATACGCCTACATGTTTTGGCCGGGAATACAGGAAGAGCAGCTGTATTTCAGTTTCCATTGCGCACCGCGAGGAGTTACTTTTAGAATACTGGTTATTTACTAACCCTTTGCACCCCAAATTTAGTGATGTAGTTCACTAATGATCGCACTATAATCAACCATTTAATATAATGTTGTGTAAAAATATGTATTTTGTTATTCATATCAATATGAGTATTGATTATTATTTTCATCTAACTGAAATATTCCAGGCAGGCAAAAACAGGTGTCGAGTTATTCACAATAGATTATGCGATAACGCATGCATTTTTACTGATCTTGTTCTGTTGATGCACAAATCACTACACGTGTACAAAGTGTAAAACTGTTGGTATGTTTGTTTTATATTATTCAGATACAGTTTATTTACATTGACGCATTTGATGATACTCATCTACGCCTATAATCATTTAATTCATGTGGAAGTATACAATACCCACAAGGTTAGGTTGGTACACATAAAATATGTCTGGATAATACAGACTATTCATCTTCCGTCAATTGCGATAGAATCTGCATATATATATAAATGCATGCATGCATGTATGTATATATGTGTGTATGTATGTATGTATGTATCTTCAATCAGCGACAGACTCGGTTATGTGGACCGAAACCAGATCTACAAGTTCGAGCAATGTGATTCTGCTCTGTGTACTTCTAGTATGTTGTCCAGACATGTGGTCATACGGACTTAATATATGTAAGACGTGGATGCTTCAGATTGAAACCTTAGTAGAGAACTAAAATTATAATAACAATGCAAATGGTGTGCTATATATAAATATTGTAATAATATTGATACTGATGTTTGGAATGGCATGCATTATGATGCATCTGTTAATGAAGTTCCAGTGTGGTGATGCATGTCTCAGTGAATGAAGGTCGGGTAGGATGATGCATGTCTCAGTGAATGAAGGTCGGGTAGGATGATGCATGTCTCAGTGAATTAACCCCAAGTATTGTGATGCATGTCTCAGTGAATGAAGGTCGGGTAGGATGATGCATGTCTCAGTGAATGAAGGTCGGGTAGGATGATGCATGTCTCAGGGAATGAAGGTCGGGTAGGATGATGCATGTCTCAGTGAATTAACCCAAAGTATTGTGATGCATGTCTCAGTGAATGAAGGTCGGGTAGGATGATGCATGTCTCAGTGAATTAACCCCAAGTATTGTGATGCATGTCTCAGTGAATGAAGGTCGGGTAGGATGATGCATGTCTCAGTGAATTAACCCCAAGTATTGTGATGCATGTCTTAGTGAATGGAGATCCATTATGTGCATGAGTGAAGTATGATGTTTCAGAACTGACTTCCTATGTTCTGTGACAGAAAGGTGTCTGTGTTGTCTATGCTGTGATTTACAATTTGATATATGAATTTGACTACTTTGGTCATGTGCATCTATACTATAAAAACATAATGACACGTAGAACCAACCTGCCAATGCTAGGATGAAAATAACGGATGTTGAAGATGTTCTCCTACCAAAGAAGATGTAGAATGCTATGGCATTGCCAATGACGCCGACCACGCTAAAGATGCTCAGCATCACAACCACTGCGATCTGGAATATATACAACAATCGTTAATACTTCAAATATCAGATCTTTGTAGTATAAGTTTCTTTAAAGTTCACATGTATCACACTTCTAGGTAGTATAAGTCAACAATCAGTCATAAACACTGACCATATACACTGACCATGTACACTGACCATATGCATTTAGTTCATGTCAGTCATAATTGGAACTGTGGCTGCACTAATAATACATTATTTGTCTTCTTATGTCCATGCCGTGTTGCGTTGGTTATCTTGTCTTTCCACAGCTTTCTGTTTCGTGTGATGTCAATCATTTCCGATACCGATGCTCTTCCACTCCACAATGTCAAAGTGTCAAGCATATTCTCCTTCTTGGTGTTTTCATACCCCTTTTACTCTTCATCTTGCCTGGTCACGATCTGTGCTCTTCTCATATTGTGTCCAAATATATGGGCCATCTCTTTTCGATAGCGGTAATCAGCTCTCTTCTTTTAAATGACTTTTTTTCTAAGATATCTTCATTACGCTTGTGATACATTGTCAGTAGTTCCGCAACCATATTTATATTAATATAATACACCAAAATTACTAAAAACCAGATCATAAAGGCCAGGAACATTTCTACTATATGTATACATTGGTTCGTAATTCTGCGAAAGCAAATTCAATGTAATCATCGATATAATGTTCCATGTATTTTTTTCAAACACAACTACTTATTTCGTCTTTCTCTTATATCATATTCTAAGGTTCTTTTGATTGACCGATTGTGTCGGTATTTTCTTCAACTGTCAGATCGGTTGTACGGTAATAAATATCGTTCTCGTTATTGTTCTGGTTAGCTTAATTGACATATTTTCACTCAAAATAATACGTGTAATGCAATAATCACCATGTTTATCGTGTGTGGAATCATGCAATCACAATAATCACAATGTTTATTGTGTGTGAAATCATACAATCACAATAATCACCATGTTTATCGTGTGTGGAATCATACAATCACAATAATCACAATGTTTATCGTGTGTTAAATCATACAATCACAATAATCACAATGTTTATCGTGTGTGAAATCATACAATCACAATAATCACAATGTTTATCGTGTGTGGAATCATACAATCACAATAATAAAAATGTTTATCGTGTGTGGAATCATACAATCACAATAATCACAATGTTTATCGTGTGTGGAATCATGCAATCACAATAATCACAATGTTTATCGTGTGTGGAATCATGCAATCACAATACTAATGTAAATATATTGTAGAATGATATAATCACTATGATACTCTAAGACACTGTTTAATCATTTAACAGCGATGATTCTCTAAGACAGTGGAATATGCTAAAAACAATTATTCGCCCATAAAACGTAATCATGTAACATATGCATCTTAACTCTTCACTACTTAAACCACTGTTGTGTCAGTCCCGTTAATGCTTAGCTCTTCAATACATCACTCATCTCAAGGTGTATACGCTCATTGTACCAATCATTTGCTGACAGTTCATTTCTATGATTTTCCAGACCGGAGACAATTTCTTGAATTTCCTTTGATCACTTTCATTTCTATCCTTCTCTGAACATGAACATGATGTATATATCTTTCTGCTTCCTCTTCATCAATTTGCTGTTCACTAATACCTGCCAAAATTATTTCAACTTTGTCTCTTCTTATCACATATCCATCTATTCATTATAGTATTGTCCGACAACGTCTCAGTGTGATCGTTGCCTCTGACACCCGCACGCTCCGGAAAGTAAAACCATGTGATACTCAGATGTCAGTAAAAAAAAGTAAAACAGAGTAAAACTCTGTTCTCGATCCTTTTTTTTTTTTTGGTGTCGTATGATCTGAATCACTGAATTTTTGTAATCTATATTCATGGTGATTAAACAGTTAATCACTATCACACAATGACAGAGAAATCCTATAAATAGAATGGCACTTTATGACTGTGGTATTATCTATTCAACAGTACTCTCTAAATGTATGTGAACTAATTTGATAACTGTGGCATTCTAAGAATCATTCGATTTATCTATTCATAACGATACTCTAAGACTCAGTCTTGCTTTGTCTTGTCCTATCCATGTGTCCCGCTAGGCGTCATCGGAAGTAGAAGTCTTTTTTCTTTAACTAACTGTGCCGCTGCTGCCTTAATGCAGCCTTGATGTTCTAGTATTTCTCTGATGGTATCTATCCATCATCGTCTGGGTTTTCCCCTGTTTCTCTTTTCAGATGATCCTTTATTGAAGCTATCGAAGGAATGCGATCTGGCTCCATTTTGATTAGATGGCCGAAACATTATCTGGTCTCAAACGTCAAACTCAGTGGAATCATCGAATCACAATGACGCAGTTCGTTTCTCTAATCACAATGATTCTATAAGAATGTGGAAACATTTTATCACTGTGTCACTCTAAGACTCGGTAGAATAATCTACTCGATAGGATGCTCGAAAACGCTGTGGGAACGGCTAACCCTCATGACAATAAGTGTATGTTTATGAGTTTAGTCAAGCGTTTATTTTGACACGTCAGTTTACGACCACTCACAAACTGTCAAAAGCATTATTTATTCACACATTCCTATGTGTTTACATGTGTTTGTATTTTATTTCATTTAGTTTGAGTCAGTGCTACGTATGACATCGCTATTCTTAATAGTAATTCCATCTTCGAACAGCCTTCCACAACTACATTTAAAGTATACGCATGCTGAATAGGTGATCGCATTAGTTTTCAGATGTTAACAGGTACCAATATTTCTCAGTCCACCCCCCCCCCCATCCATATTTTTGACGTAATGTATTGAGAACCCACTGGCAAACTGAACTCAGTTTTATATGCGGACGTCAGTCAAATCGGACGTGATTCGGTATAATAAAATAATAACATGCGGATTTGTTCATGAAACGTGTACGTGGAGTCTATAATAGTCAATAATAATTCAGACTCAGTATTATATATGTTTTAATGTTGCTTCACTCAATGTACACGTATAAATCACTAGCAATCAAGGTCGTAGATATTTCATCGGTAAGGGGGTGGGGGTGGAGACTACCTTGAAGAAATGATACTTGTTCATGTTTACCATTCTAGTACATACGACGATCTGATTGCACATCTCCGAAAATCAAGAAAACAGCATGGGTGTTTTGTATACATGTGGAAATAGTGCAATCACTGTAAAGATATTATTTTAATTCGCAAAGTAAAATCGTATTCATAATAACTAGTGGGAGGTGAACCGAAAAAACACACGTAGTCGTGAGATAATAGATATTCACCAGCAAAGTTAATAATAAAGTAGCAACATTTCAAACAAAATGTTACAGAAAAATCCTCAGTATACCGTGGACCAATAATATAACCAATATAGCTATCCTGAGAGAAATTAATGTAAAAGATAACTGGATAAACAGCATATTTCTTTCAGAAAACTACAATATGTTGGTCATATTAAACGCCATGACGGCCTAGAGAAAACCATAATGGAAGGGATGATGCAAGGGAGACGAACAAGAGGTAGACCAAAAATAAGATGGAAGCTAGACATCAAAGACCACCTGAACATAACGGTAACAGAAACAGGAAGACTGGCACAAGATTCTTCTTCTTATGTCATTCACTTGAGACATGTTTATATCTGTAATTCGATATCCTTAATAAAACACACTGTCTTTTGTAGTTTATACAGTGTCCCATAGAGCTTTGATTCCAGTGTTGTTTCCTCTGGCCAATATGTCTGCCTCAGCGTTTCATACTCAGAACAATCTTGAAGTTTATGATTGGCACTTTGTGCTGCCTATCCACATGTACACATAGCCCTGTTGCCAATCTTGAACTTTGTGTACGTGTGACTTTGGAGTTTGTTGTGTCCCTTTCTGAGGCGTAGAATTGCAACTTGTTCTTATCTATTCATAATGTGATAGTCATCATGTATTGGTGTTTGTGGCTTTCGTATTGGCTTGATCATCCGATTTTTCTGATGGTAGGTGATTAGTACATCTGTTTGGTCATCGACAGCACCTTACAATACCAGTTGGTCTGCTTTTTCATTTCCTGTTATTCCACAATGAGAGTGTATCCACTGCATGGTTACCCTATACTGGTAAGACAGTTCATAAAGTAGTTTTTGCAAGTCTGTTAGTTTTCCAGACTGGAGAGCTTGAAGCACTGACCATGCATCTCTCATGAATACCACGGGTTGTGGGCGAGAATTGGAGTTCATCAATTTTTCAGTTGCGACACTAATTGCATGGATTTCTGCATCATAATTATTGCAGAATTGCCCTGTCGGTGTTCTGATCGTATTCCTAGACGTGTGTGGATATTCTATATATGCACCTGCACCTCCATTCCTCACTGCATTCTGCGTGGGTATGGTTTTACTATCAATATAAAGTATGCATCTATTAAATTCACTCACAGCTCTATTGATGTTTTTGTCCATGTTCATGTCCTTAGATAGAACACTAGTTAAATGCTGGTACATGTTCCAGTCTGCCCTCTTATATTTCCACCTAATGAGTGTTCTGCTGTCCTTGATAAATTCATTGTGGATTTCCAAAAACAATTGGTATGTGGTCACTACCTCCAAGCTGCTTTTCAATTATACATGTGATGTTCCATCCAAGGCCTGGTAGTGGAATGCCATGTCTCGTGTAAAAGATGGGCGAATCTTCTGACTGATTAACAAGTATTAGATTATTTTGATCCTCCCATCTCTCAAGTTCATCACCTCTCTTGTCAATGGGATCATAGCCCCTGCTCTGAGAGTGGCTGTTGAAGTCACTACACACCATACGTTTCTCTTTTGATGAGATTGTGTCTAGTGACAATGGTCTATCATTATGGCAGTATAATAGTTCAGGAGATGGAATTCTGTACTGTCTGACTTTAGGTGGTGCATTTGGTATTCTGCTCCCTCCATATACACTTCCAGCTGGAATGCAGTGATATTGTTTTTAACAAGTGTCAGAATTCTTCCATAATTTCGTTGTCCTTTCGGTCTGATTAGTAGCACTGATAGTCTCTGAAATTAAAGGCTATATCGCTACTAAAGTACTTTTTTCTTAAATACACCATACATTATCTTGTTCTTCCTTAAGAATATTTTCAAGCTTCAGTTTTGTACTGTATCCATCTCTGTTTCTGTTGACATCCTCAGCACCCCAGTGCATTATTTTTATTGATTGGTAGGTTGGTTGCTGATCCAGCGGTGTATGGACTCATGCCCGTTTACCTAATGTCATTAAATGGCATTATATTGCTGGGAAGTCTGTGGATTTTCGGCCCACCGCGGGACAGAGCCAGAGAATAAATACCACATCTCCAGGAAGATTGGTTTCAAGCTATGCACTGCTCCTAGCCACTGTAGCCAAGATTGGGTTCACTGTGCTCATTCCCCGCCACCAATTGACTACTGGCAATGCCGAACTTCTCTATTGCTCCAGGCACGCAACCAAATGTTCAACTCAAAAGGATTGCCACGCTCTGAGATACTGTGCCTCCATGATGGGTTTCAGCCATAGGAAAAACAGTGGTGTCAGTTCCCTCCTCCCCAGTGCTGCACAGTACATCTCTGGCTCCCTCCCTCTGGCTCCCTCCCTCCCTACATATATATTCAGGTAAACATGAAACACATTTCAACAACAAAATAAAAGCATAATTGTATAGATGAGGTTTATACTATTGCATGGGTGGTATGTCTAGTGGACCATTGATAAGTCCCACAGATGCAACAACATGCGTAATGTTTATTGGTCATTGGTTTGTTTGTCCAGTAGCTATATTCCCTTGCATCCTTGTTCCTCGGGGCAATTGAGAAGGACTTCCATTAATCGAAATTGGACCCTTCCGCGGTAGGTATAGGGCCCGTCGCCGTTCCTGCCTGAATATCCGCCACATGGTATTCACCATAACTAGTATTATATATGGACATGTTCCCATTGTATTTTATAATTAATTGGGCATCCTGATTAATTGTGCACCTTTTAGCTGGTTGCCTCTGTCGTCAGCACATTGCTTACTTTGCCAGGACTGTGGTCCTGCTAGGGTGGGACAGTCCGACCAGACTTAGTTTCCAGCCCCTGAACACTTTTCGGGCTGGCCTCGATGAGGACTGGCTCAAGATAGACAGAAATTTCCAAAGGCTGTGATGACTGCTGCAGGATATATTGCCTGATGATGATGATACACATGTATTGCTAGCAAGCCCATATATATATATATATATATATATATATATATATATATATATATATATATATATATATATATATATATATATATACTGTTTTGAGGGAAGTGGTGGAGAGGGGCTAAAATCGAATCTAAGGTCAGAGCGACACTTTTAGTAATAGGAATTTATACAAAAAAAGAAAACTACAGGTAAAAACCAACCTTAACGATTTTTACGAAGCGGCAACATAACTATCACAAAACAAATGAATTATACAAGAATAGGGACTAATGATATTTCTGCAAGTTAATTCCCGCCATCCCTACCTTACTGGTGAGATATCTACGGTCCTGATTGCTAGTCATGTATACATGCACATTGAGTGAAGCAACATTAAAGCAATACACGTTTACACTGAAACAATCGCTTAAAACTTCAAGTCACTGAGATTACAACATACTAAACTTCTTTCTGGAGAAACCAGCTGTTGAATGAGCTGCTAGGGTCACACACAAAACACAACATTTGTCTCCAATGTTACACATGTGTAACCATCTAGGGTTAACCACCTTCTATTACAATAATAACTGAAAACTGCATTTTGTTTTCGCTATTTGTTGAGGTTCTCTTTAATACTCAAGCCACCAATGAAGGACAAATTATACAGCCGCGAGTTGAGATATTTATTATACAACCATTATTGAACAGAGCAAGATTTTGCTCTCAAATTTCTTTAATACCTTAGATAAAGCAAAGTTCTTACTGTGAAACCAACACGGAAGACACCAGAAAAAGTAAGACATATTATTCACACTATGTAATGTGGCATTATATCCGGACACCAGAATGTCACTTCGCACAAACTCTCTGTGGCAAATAGCTAAATATGTTGCTGATATCAACGCTCTACTTTTATCAGTTTTTTAGGATAGTCTAGTTTAAAGCGTAATTGTGACGCTATTTGAAATCTATTTTAGACCGATTCGTGATCAAAATGATTTATTATTAACAGTATTGCTTCCTAATGTATCATTGATAACTAATATGTTTTTTTTCTTGTTTCTGGTTTGTATACGTTTAAGAAGATAGATTGATATTCAATATATACTTAGACAACGATTTAAAAAAAAATGGTACTGTATCCTATTCAGAACGTAGCAATTAACAAAACATTTTTTTACTGTAGTGATTTCCTAGGCAATATAAGTACGTTTAATAGTTTTCATTGCTTTATGAACGGGGATCGAACCTTGGCCGACACAGACGCGCTCTGTACCACATCACAACAGAGACAACGATTACCTTCTGATATTGTCTGCATTGATGATATATGTAAAAATGTGTTTCGGTATATGGGGACTGGTCATAAATTAAGTCAGCAATTTATTGTCCAATATTTACCTTTCCATTTGTGTCAAAAAATATCCAGATTCATGGATTCATGGAGGATCAACATCTTTACAAGAAAGCTGTATTTTTTTTTGGGGGGGGGGGGGGGTGGGGTGTATAAAGAGACATAACGTCATGGGTTAAGAGCGAAACGTAGAGTTAACGGCAACAGGGAGAGAGGGCACCAACGGCCGCGATAGTGAAGTGTTATACCACGTTGCTTAAACATGTCTCTTCCTACGGTAGAGAATGTATTCGCCCAGATCTCAGTGTTCATAGAATCCATAAGGAAGTATATGTTCTGAAAAGAATATATCAAATGTTGATGATGAAATCACCTGTGAGTAACACACTCTTTTTATTCCACCTCGCCCATTCACAGATGTTCATGGTGTCATCACAAATGAGGACATTGTCACCTACTGGATCTTTTTTCTCACATAAAGAAATGATCTTAATTCCAGAAAGAATAACTGTACATATCACAGGTTGTAACACAGACTATGCACTAATTATCAGCAAAATAAATATAAAACTATAGAAATTCCACTCATCTTAGCAACCAGCATGACTAATAAACGTATCACGGTACAAAAATAGAAATGAAATAATTATTCTGTAAAGAATTCACTACAGGGTTGAACATAGAAAATGAAAACTGAACAGAGAGCTATGTAAACACGGATAACATCTGGAAAATAACATATGATATCGAAGTACGGCAAATATACATTCTCAAAGAAAGGATGAGCTGGAGAAAATAAAGTAATTTATATAAATCCATAAACCTCCACCTTATAAAAATGAAAAAGAAAGCATTATTAAAGGTCAAAAAGTATTTCTCCAAAAACTCTAATGACGACCTAAAGCACACAAAACAACTTGTGCATCAAGAACAAGAAAATGTGCAAACAAATATTGGTTACATTTATACAATAAATAGAAACTGTTGCTGATATAGAAACTCCACATTCATGTGAGAACACATAAGTGCAGCTATAGGGTCAAAGATCTCAAAAATTGAGACATTAAATTCTGAAGCATGAGATCATATAATAGACAAAACCAAACAAACAACTTGAAAGATAGGTCGAACACTGCTCATCTCTTATTTTGAAAACAGACTTACAGACCCACAACTATAGATCAAATACTTGAGAATCAACATGAAATGACACATCTTGATGATGAACCCACAGAGGCAGACCTACTTGATGCGATAAATAAACTAGCTAGCGGCAAGGCAACAGGTGCAGACATCATTTTCGCTGAAATTCTAAAGAAAAGCAGTGTCCTACACATGTACCAGGTCCATATAAGGTGTTGAAGAGAAGGCAAAATCTCCCATGTTCTATCTATTCTATCTATAAACCCGTAAACTGACAGAGTCGTAGGGCTACAACATTGGATGGTTCAGCACACAGAGTCGGATGAGTGAGGATACAATCGTGACCTGACGAGACTCAAAGATAGTATCTCTCCACACAAACAAGGGCCACAACGGTGACTGCAACAACTACAGAGGCATCTACCTTCTTAGCAGCACCAGGAGATTTGTTGCTTCTAAAGCGAATCCAACAGATTGTCAAACGTTTCATTCGGGTGTCACAGTGTGGTTTCATAAGCCAAAAGAGCCACTACTGACATGTGCTTTACTTTCATCAACTACAGAGAAAATGTATTGAATACGAGAAGCATCCCATTATGCTTTTGCGGACATACCTAGAGCATTTGACACTGTTAGCAGGATAGTTATATATGCAATTCTATAATGTAATGGTTGTCCACCGAAACTACTAGATTTTCTTACTTTCTTTCCTGAAGACATTCGGGTAAAAATATCGCTTGGTGGCAATACATCTGACATTTTTTCAGTAAAGACTAGAGTAAAGCAAGACTGCGTTCTAGCACCCACTCTCTTCGGAATCTTCTTCGCAACGCTTCTGAAATATGCATTTACAAATGCAGAAAATGGCGTTTTCATCCGCACCTGTTACGATGGACCACTCTTCAACTTAGCGTGTCTCGGGGCAATGAAGAAAACATCATAAATACTCATCAGAGAACTTTTCTTCACCGATGATGATGCACTAATGGCACACAGACAGTGTATCTTGAAATCTCAAATTTACAAAATGGCAAAGGCCTGCGAGCAATTTTTTAAATGACAATAAAGAATCACTACAACTGTTGTAATATGACCAAGATCTACAGCAGCAACAAAACGTCATCTTAAACCACACCCATAAACATCTCACGGTACAAACACCAAACATGAAATATAACAGCACGGACAGATTAATAAAATATTACTAAACATTTTTAAGACAATGTTGGTCCTACATCGGGCATGTCCTACGCTCAGACATCAGCAAAATACACCGTCAATCTCTTGAATGGATACCTATAGACTAAAGAGCCAGGGGTGGAGCATAAGAAACAATCAGAAGAACAAGAAAGATAGTAAAATAAACAATATTCATACTGTTCAGGACCTATACAGAATTGCTTTGAACAGACATAATTAGAGAGATCTGACCTGTGTCATCAAGGAAAATGAATGAACATTTTAAGATTAATAAAGATTAAGATTACTAAGATTAACAGAAGATTAATAAAAGATTAATCAGATAGGCGGCAAGTTGATAATGTTTGTTACCAAGGATGCACAATTACATGCACCCTTTCCCTAGATAAATAATAAACGCATGTATAGGGAAAGCAGCTACTGTTTTGGGGGAACTGCCAATGCCAGTTTGGAAAAAAGCACAAGCTAAAATTGAAAACAAAGATACAGATTTATCAAACATGCGTACTTAGAAACATGCTATACTACGTTTCCAAACAATGAGTAAGTACGCATAAAATTAGAGATTACTTAACACCTTTCATCTAATATGTCCTTGCAAGATTTCAAACATTTAATATATTGAGGGCAGTTCTAGTTCAGTTGCACAATAATTTCCAGAGAGTAGTGATCCAGTGGATACCGTCACGTTGCAACATAGAATGGAATAAAATTTCAGATAGACTGGACAAAGAGGGAGGGAATGTACCACAAGAAGACTATCTGGTCCGTTATGAAGAAGTGAAGACTATCATTAAAGGCAACTATAACAAAAAGTTGAAAGACCACCCAAAATATAATGCAGATGATGGGTATTACCAACTATCCAGAGAAGACCAGGCTACCCTGCTGCGAATCTGAACTGGTAACAAAAAAATGCGACATCACCTGTACACCATATTCAAAATATGAACAACTGGGCTTTACCATTGTTGCCATGCGAATATGACAGCAGAACATATCTTACACGAATGTTCCCAGTATGCAGATCTCCAAAACAAGACATGTCCCACCATAATCATCATCGAAGTGAAACTGTATGGCACAGTGGAAGCTCTAAAACTGACAGCAGCGTACATCATATAATCCGGAGTTCCACCATGACTGAGTAATTATATCCGCTGAAGAAGAAGAACGACAAAATCACGAACTTGGAAGTGTTACGCACCACTCAGCTATCATCTGCCATGGAAGAACTTTATATAAATAGATTAGGTTGGCTGGGCAACGTCCGCAGAATGTGAAACTGCTGCGCCCAAACATCTCAGAGAACTAGCTAAAAGCGAGCGAGCTCGACGTAGACCAATACTGAGGTTTAAAGACACATATAAATACTCAATGAATACTCAATTAAATTGATAACACTGCGTGCGGAAGGGCAGTGTTCAGCAATAGTATGGATATAATAATATAATAAACATGGAAGAAAAATAAAAGAGAAATACGAAAACAACAATATTCCGTTGTTGTGATGTGCTGAATGAAAAGTTCTCATTCCGGAAAAAAAATAAACATATTTCTTTGTTTTTCGCTCAATGACCGTCTTCAAGACGAAGTAGCCATACAATACGATGATGATGATGATGATGATACTGTTCCTCCTTCGCAAGCGAAGGTGTTCATGGCTTGAAAAAAATTTAATGCGATTGAAATTTTTTATTTTCAAATAAATGCCCAATGAGTCCGATTCGTGCACTGAAAGTTCTATTGCAGTGCATGCAAGAGTGCTGACGGTTCGGGGTAGGTGAATGACAATACACACACACACACGCGCACGAACGCACGCACATGCACGCTCGCACACACGCATACGAATATATATATATATATATATATATATATATATATATATATATATATATATATATATATATATATGGTATTCGGCTCTCTTGCGACGTCGTTTAGTTCGCCTCTTTGACGGCCACGGTAAACCCACGGTAAACAAATCTAGGACATTTGTGACATATAGACGGTTCAGAAAGCAATGACATTCAGAGGAACATTTATACTGCCAAAAAGGCACAAACATAAATGATGAGTTGATGGTTACATCTTGTATATGATATGCTATGCTACCGTTTTCTTATATACATGTTGACACTAAATTTATGTGTTTAAATGTGAAGAATTGAATGACGTCAACGACGTTACAATATTGATGAAACAGAAAACAATACTGCTAATGTCATTCGTGTTTTGGGTAAAGTGGCGTGCATCACTAGGCAGTGATTTCTTAATTTTCTAGTGAAATGTGTCTGCTACTAGCAGCAATCTGCTTTGTTACAATGTAAAATGGTCCATGAAATACACACCTTTTAATAACGTCTATTTCATTACACATTTCATTTTAAATTCAGTACACATAGGGCAACATTACAGACAATATATGTATATATAGATATATACTTCTCACACACACAAACCTCTCATATGAAATATATTTTTTATTTACCACGGCATTCCGCAATCATTCTCTTAACTATCCGTCCTTCCCAAGTACACATGCTCAAGCACATATGATACTAGTTAAAAATAGCAGCAGCGTAAATTCCAAATACAACGTCTCTGACGTCGAACGTTCATTCATCCACAAAACCGTCCGAGTTCCGTTTCTGGTAACTCCAAGTAGAATAAAGACAGCTACTACTTTAAGTCTGTCTGCTTGGATCGACGCTTATTTGGTCAATATTCAGGCAGTTTGCTAATGGATTTCTCAGTCTCCTAGAGTGTGCCGGTAGCACTATAAATGTCGTTGATTATGGAGACTTGTGAATTTCACTGAAACTTCGATAATAAATATTATCAAGTGGCATGTCGGTCTAAGTATGCCATCGTGGCACTCAACAAATGTAACTAAAGTGATTACTATTCATTGATTTAATTTCGTTTATCAGACTGATTATAAATATATATTGGGAACGAATTGCAACAATATGGTGTGAAAACATCTACTCACAAATCATCATCATCATCATCATGATCATCAGTATCAGATGCCCTGCCGGCTGGCGTAGGCGGTCATGGCTCTCCACTGCTCTGTCCACAGCATTCTGTATCAAGGTCGTTGTTGTTTCCTTTCCTTGCCGAGGCAGGATGTCAAGCTGTCTAATATTTTCTCACGATGTCGCCCTCTGTCTATGCTGCCTTCAATTTTGTCTGTGGTGACTATGTTCTCCAAACATGCCTGTCTCATGAAGTGGCAGAGAAAAGAAGAATGCTTTTTTCTTATATTGTTGATTAAGCTCCGTTTCGAATTTGACTCATTCAACACCTCTACATTAGTTTTTTTCTGGCAGTCCAAGGTATTATCAACATTCTTCCGTAGAACCACATATCTGTTGCCTCTACTTTCACACTTTTCAGTGTGTTTATTGTCCACGACTCGCACCCATATGTTAGTATATGGGTTTTATAGCACTGCAGAACTCTCTTTTTCACCTCTTATGACAAGGTCATATTACACAATATTCACACAACACAGAAATACAAAACTTGGGGTAATATAAGGATGCATTTTATCATCCAGCCAATTTAATATCTACACTGTGCTTCAAGTAGCGACATACGGTTGAGAAACATGGACAACAAATAAAACTACATCCAAGAGAAGAGATGTCTTCTAAATGACGTGTTGTTGAAGAGCCCTGATATTACCATGGACAGCAAGAAAGACCAATCACGACGTGTTAGAAAATATTTAGGTTTCTTCAGCCATTTGAAGAGACACGATTGCATGAAAAGATTGTTGTCCGAGGGGGTTATAGAAGGCAGTAGAGCAGAGGCCGACAAAGACGTCGTTGGACAAGATATATTCAGGAATGCATGCACATGTCGCTAAATGGACAGGAACAACTTGCCAGAGACCGCGGGGATTTCAGTATCGGGCTATAAAAGTGAGTAAGTGATAACTCACAAGTATAGAAAATAACCATGTATTCTAAGATTTAACAGCTGTTGACAAACTCATAGGCACATCCATGATAAATAACCTGAAATGCCTGACTTTGTTTACCCCAAACTACCATCAATAGAGGATGCCTGACAAGCTATATGTTAAGAATTCAAAAAAAGAGGAAAGTCTTTTAACGATGAATATTTTTGTCTCTCTTATTTTAGTCAAATATTAAAATTTTTACGTGTTGTATTATATTTGACCGTGTCTGTGCATTCATAAATATAATATGTATTATATTTCAGATGAATATGGTTGTCTAGTTGTTTCCTTGTTGGTGTCTGTGTGCGTTAAACTGTGTTGAATTAAATAATTGTTGTGTTAAGTGTATTGTTTGGCCCTGAAGGAAATGTTTTTCCAAGTTCAGCCTAGCAGGGGATACCAGCACATCCTATTAGCAGGAAACTTCACCAGGAGATATATCAGCACGGACTAATGACAAGTGATGTCTGCACGGGATATCAACCCAAGATATTAGAATGCGACATTAGCAGGTGATTTTGAGAGTGAATATCATCACACGATATTGACAGGTGGTAATAACATGGGATCTTGACAGGGGATACTAGCATGTAATCTTGACAGGGATAACAGCAGGGGATCTTGACAGGGGATATCAGCAGGGCATCTTGACAGAGAATATCACCAGGGGATATTGACATGGGATATCAGCAATGGTTTTTGGCAGGAGATATCAGCAGGGGATATTGATTGGGAATATAAACCATTGCGATTGACAGGGACTGTGTATGACAAGCCTTGGTATTGTTTATTATGAGAATAGCGATAAACGATGACTATTCATAAACAGAAGCTTGCTAAAATGATGTATGAAGTTAATGAGAATGTGCTGGAATGTGCTTTTGTATGAGATGATCATTTAGAAAGCTGATAAAACATGTAGATTGCCATATGGAAATATGGTCATTGAAACCCTGATTTGTGCATACATCTCTTCAAATGCACAACTGTAAGTATAGAAAAGAGAATATAGTGCTTTGATCGTAGCGCAAAGAGCTAAAATCAACGTGTCTAGTCGTTAAAAAGTGATATATAATAAAGTCCCACAAAGAAAAATATGGCAACTGTGTTTTTGTGTTAGTGCGGGCGTACTCAAATGTGCTTTCGTGTGGCCTTTTAATATAGAAATCTGATAAAACAAAATAAAAATCACTAAAAGTGGTTTGCGCAGCTGTGAAAATGTGCTAAATGACGGGGGCTCACAAATGAAAACATGACAAATTCATTAATGTGTTAGTGTGAAAATATTGAAATGTGATTTCGTATTGCCTTATAATTTAGAAACTGATAAAAAACAACGAAAGTAATTAACAGTGTATCCCTAGTTGTGGAAAATACTAAAAGGTGAAATCTCAAAAATAAAAACATGACAAACTTTGTGATGCTGTTTGTGCAAAAGTACTGAAATATGGTTTAATATGATATTATAATTTAGAAAACGGATAAAACATAACAAAAATCACTATACGCCACTTGTATAGTAGTGAAAAAAATAAATGATGAAAGATTAAAAATAAAACCATTTTTAAATGTGTTTTGTTGTTAGTACAAATGTACTGAAATGCGGTTTCGTATGATCTGATAATTTAGAAAACACAT
>CM067300.1:49139317-49271787 GCA_034231615.1 Meghimatium bilineatum
TTACTGTAGTGATTTCCTAGGCAATATAAGTACGTTTAATAGTTTTCATTGCTTTATGAACGGTCCGAGTGCATAATTGACTGTGGCGGGGATCGAACCTTGGCCGACACAGACGCGCTCTGTACCACATCACAACAGAGACAACGATTACCTTCTGATATTGTCTGCATTGATGATATATGTAAAAATGTGTTTCGGTATATGGGGACTGGTCATAAATTAAGTCAGGAATTTTTTGTCCAATATTTACCTTTCCATTTTTGTCAAAAAATATCCAGATTCATGGATTCATGGAGGATCAACATCTTTACAAGAAAGCTGTATTTTTTTTGGGGGGGGGGGGGGGGGTGGGTGTATAAAGAGACATAACGGCATGGGTTAAGAGCGAAACGTAGTGTTAACGGCAACAGGGAGAGAGGGCACCAACGGCCGCGATAGTGAAGTGTTATACCACATTGCTTAAACATGTCTCTTCCTACGGTAGAGAATGTATTCGCCCAGATCTCAGTGTTCATAGAATCCATAAGGAAGTATATGTTCTGAAAAGAATATATCAAATGTTGATGATGAAATCACCTGTGAGTAACACACTATTTTTATTCCACCTCGCCCATTCACAGATGTTCATGGTGTCATCACAAATGAGGACATTGTCACCTACTGGATCTTTTTTCTCACATAAAGAAATGATCTTAATTCCAGAAAGAATAACTGTACATATCACAGGTTGTAACACAGACCATGCACTAATTATCAGCAGAATAAATATAAAACTATAGAAATTCCACTCATCTTAGCAACCAGCATGACTAATAAACGTATCACGGTACAAAAATAGAAATGAAATAATTATTCTGTAAAGAATTCACTACAGGGTTGAACATAGAAAATGAAAACTGAACAGAGAGCTATGTAAACACGGATAACATCTGGAAAATAACATATGATATCGAAGTACGGCAAATATACATTCTCAAAGAAAGGATGAGCTGGAGAAAATAAAGTAATTTATATAAATCCATAAACCTCCACCTTATAAAAATGAAAAAGAAAGCATTATTAAAGTTCAAAAAGTATTTCTCCAAAAACTCTAATGACGACCTAAAGCACACAAAACAACTTGTGCATCAAGAACAAGAAAATGTGCAAACAAATATTGGTTACATTTATACAATAAATAGAAACTGTTGCTGATATAGAAACTCCACATTCATGTGAGAACACATAAGTGCAGCTATAGGGTCAAAGATCTCAAAAATTGAGACATTAAATTCTGAAGCATGAGATCATATAATAGACAAAACCAAACAAACAACTTGAAAGATAGGTCGAACACTGCTCATCTCTTATTTTGAAAACAGACTTACAGACCCACAACTATAGATCAAATACTTGAGAATCAACATGAAATGACACATCTTGATGATGAACCCACAGAGGCAGACCTACTTGATGCGATAAATAAACTAGCTAGCGGCAAGGCAACAGGTGCAGACATCATTTTCGCTGAAATTCTAAAGAAAAGCAGTGTCCTACACATGTACCAGGTCCATATAAGGTGTTGAAGAGAAGGCAAAATCTCCCATGATCTATCTATTCTATCTATAAACCCGTAAACTGACAGAGTCGTAGGGCTACATCATTGGATGGTTCAGCACACAGAGTCGGATGAGTGAGGATACAATCGTGACCTGACGAGACTCAAAGATAGTATCTCTCCACACGAACAAGGGCCCACAACGGTGACTGCAACAACTACAGAGGCATCTACCTTCTTAGCAGCACCGGGAGATTTGTTGCTTCTAAAGCGAATCCAACAGATTGTCAAACGTTTCATTCGGGTGTCACAGTGTGGTTTCATAAGCCAAAAGAGCCACTACTGACATGTGCTTTACTTTTCATCAACTACAAAGAAAATGTATTGAATACGAGAAGCATCCCATTATGCTTTTGCGGACATAACTAGAGCATTTGACACTGTTAGCAGGATAGTTATATATGCAATTCTATAATGTAATGGTTGTCCACCGAAACTACTAGATTTTCTTACTTTCTTTCCTGAAGACATTCGGGTAAAAATATCGCTTGGTGGCAATACATCTGACATTTTTTTCAGTAAAGACTAGAGTAAAGCAAGACTGCGTTCTAGCACCCACTCTCTTCGGAATCTTCTTCGCAACGCTTCTGAAATATGCATTTACAAATGCAGAAAATGGCGTTTTCATCCGCACCTGTTACGATGGACCACTCTTCAACTTAGCGTGTCTCGGGGCAATGAAGAAAACATCATAAATACTCATCAGAGAACTTTTCTTCACCGATGATGATGCACTAATGGCACACAGACAGTGTATCTTGAAATCTCAAATTTACAAAATGGCAAAGGCCTGCGAGCAATTTTTTAAATGACAATAAAGAATCACTACAACTGTTGTAATATGACCAAGATCTACAGCAGCAACAAAACGTAATCTTAAACAACACCCATAAACATCTCACGGTACAAACACCAAACATGAAATATAACAGCACGGACAGATTAATAAAATATTACTAAACATTTTAAGACAATGTTGGTCCTACATCGGGCATGTCCTACGCTCAGACATCAGCAAAATACACCGTCAATCTCTTGAATGGATACCTATAGACTAAAGAACCAGGGGTGGAGCATAAGAAACAATCAGAAGAACAAGAAAGATAGTAAAATAAACAATATTCATACTGTTCAGGACCTACACAGAATTGCTTTGAACAGACATAATTAGAGAGATCTGACCTGTGTCCTCAAGGAAAATGAATGAACATTTTATATTAATAAAGATTAAGATTACTAAGATTAACAGAAGATTAATAAAAGATTAATCAGATAGGCGGCAAGTTGATAATGTTTGTTACCAAGGATGCACAATTACATGGACCCTTTCCCTAGATAATAATAAACGCATGTATAGGGAAAGCAGCTACTGTTTTGGGGGAACTGCCAATGCCAGTTTGGAAAAAAGCACAATCTAAAATTGAAAACAAAGATACAGATTTATCAAACATGCGTACTTAGAAACATGCTATACTACGTTTCCAAACAATGAGTAAGTACGCATAAAATTAGAGATTACTTAACACCTTTCATCTAATATGTCCTTGCAAGATTTCAAACATTTAATATATTGAGGGCAGTTCTAGTTCAGTTGCACAATAATTTCCAGAGAATAGTGATCCAGTGGATACCGTCACGTTGCAACATAGAATGGAATGAAATTTCAGATAGACTGGACAAAGAGGGAGGGAATGTACCACAAGAAGACTATCTGGTCAGTTATGAAGAAGTGAAGACTATCATTAAAGGCAACTATAACAAAAAGTTGAAAGACCACCCAAAATATAATGCAGATGATGGGTATTACCAACTATCCAGAGAAGACCAGGCTACCCTGCTGCGAATCTGAACTGGTAACAAAAAAATGCGACATCACCTGTACACCATATTCAAAATATGAACAACTGGGCTTTGCCATTGTTGCCTTGCGAATATGACAGCAGAACATATCTTACAAGAATGTTCCCAGTATGCAGATCTCCAAAACAAGACATGTCCCACCCCAATCATCATCGAAGTGAAACTGTATGGCACAGTGGAAGCTCTAAAACTGACAGCAGCGTACATCATATAATCCGGAGTTCCACCATGACTGAGTAATTATATCCGCTGAAGAAGAAGAACGACAAAATCACGAACTTGGAAGTGTTACGCACCACTCAGCTATCATCTGCCATGGAAGAACTTTATATAAATAGATTAGGTTGGCTGGGCAACGTCCGCAGAATGTGAAACTGCTGCGCCCAAACATCTCAGAGAACTAGCTAAAAGCGAGCGAGTTCGACGTAGACCAATACTGAGGTTTAAAGACACATATAAATACTCAATGAATACTCAATTAAATTGATAACACTGCGTGCGGAAGGGCAGTGTTCAGCAATAGTATGGATATAATAATATAATAAACATGGAAGAAAAATAAAAGAGAAATACGAAAACAACAATATTCCGTTGTTGTGATGTGCTGAATGAAAAGTTCTCATTCCCGAAAAAATAATCAACATATTTCTTTGTTTTTCGCTCAATGACCGTCTTCAAGACGAAGTAGCCATACAATACGATGATGATGATGATGATACTGTTCCTCCTTCGCAAGCGAAGGTGTTCATGGCTTGAAAAAAATTTAATGCGATTGAAATTTTTTATTTTCAAATAAATGCCCAATGAGTCCGATTCGTGCACGGAAAGTTCTATTGCAGTGCATGCAAGAGTGCTGACGGTTCGGGGTAGGTGAATGACAATACACACACACACGCGCGCACGAACGCACGCACATGCACGCTCGCACACACGCATACGCATATATATATATATATATATATATATATATATATATATATATATACGAGGGGGAGTCAATAAGTAAGTCACAAATGGCTCTTTAGAATGGCTCGTTTAGTTCGCCTCTTTGACGGCCACGGTAAACCCGTCTCGAAACAAATCTAGGACATTTGTGACTTATAGACGGTTCAGAAAGCAATGACATTCAGAGGAACATTTATACTGCCAAAAAGGCACAAACATAAATGATGAGTTGATGGTTACATCTTGTATATGATATGCTATGCTACCGTTTTCTTATATACATGTTGACACTAAATTTATGTGTTTAAATGTGAAGAATTGAATGACGTCAACGACGTTACAATATTGATGAAACAGAAAACAATACTGCTAATGTCATTCGTGTTTTGGGTAAAGTGGCGTGCATCACTAGGCAGTGATTTCTTAATTTTCTAGTGAAATGTGTCTGCTACTAGCAGCAATCTGCTTTGTTACAATGTAAAATGGTCCATGAAATACACACCTTTTAATAACGTCTATTTCATTACACATTTCATTTTAAATTCAGTACACATAGGGCAACATTACAGACAATATATGTATATATAGATATATACTTCTCACACACACAAACCTCTCATATGAAATATATTTTTTATTTACCACGGCATTCCGCAATCATTCTCTTAACTATCCGTCCTTCCCAAGTACACATGCTCAAGCACATATGATACTAGTTAAAAATAGCAGCAGCGTAAATTCCAAATACAACGTCTCTGACGTCGAACGTTCATTCATCCACAAAACCGTCCGAGTTCCGTTTCTGGTAACTCCAAGTAGAATAAAGACAGCTACTACTTTAAGTCTGTCTGCTTGGATCGACGCTTATTTGGTCAATATTCAGGCAGTTTGCTAATGGATTTCTCAGTCTCCTAGAGTGTGCCGGTAGCACTATAAATGTCGTTGATTATGGAGACTTGTGAATTTCACTGAAACTTCGATAATAAATATTATCAAGTGGCATGTCGGTCTAAGTATGCCATCGTGGCACTCAACAAATGTAACTAAAGTGAATACTATTCATTGATTTAATTTCGTTTATCAGACTGATTATAAATATATATTGGGAACGAATTGCAACAATATGGTGTGAAAACATCTACTCACAAATCATCATCATCATCATCATCATGATCATCAGTATCAGATGCCCTGCCGGCTGGCGTAGGCGGTCATGGCTCTCCACTGCTCTGTCCACAGCATTCTGTATCAAGGTCGTTGTTGTTTCCTTTCCTTGCCGAGGCAGGATGTCAAGCTGTCTAATATTTTCTCACGATGTCGCCCTCTGTCTATGCTGCCTTCAATTTTGTCTGTGGTGACTATGTTCTCCAAACATGCCTGTCTCATGAAGTGGCAGAGAAAAGAAGAATGCCTTTTTCTTATATTGTTGATTAAGCTCCGTTTCGAATTTGACTCATTCAACACCTCTACATTAGTTTTTTTCTGGCAGTCCAAGGTATTATCAACATTCTTCTGTAGAACCACATATCTGTTGCCTCTACTTTCACACTTTTCAGTGTGTTTATTGTCCACGACTCGCACTCATATGTTAGTATATGGTTTTTATAGCACTGCAGAACTCTCTTTTTCACCTCTTATGACAAGGTCATATTACACAATATTCACACAACACAGAAATACAAAACTTGGGGTAATATAAGGATGCATTTTATCATCCAGCCAATTTAATATCTACACTGTGCTTCAAGTAGCGACATACGGTTGAGAAACATGGACAACAAATAAAACTACATCCAAGAGAAGAGATGTCTTCTAAATGACGTGTTGTTGAAGAGCCCTGATATTACCATGGACAGCAAGAAAGACCAATCACGACGTGTTAGAAAATATTTAGGTTTCTTCAGCCATTTGAAGAGACACGATTGCATGAAAAGATTGTTGTCCGAGGGGGTTATAGAAGGCAGTAGAGCAGAGGCCGACAAAGACGTCGTTGGACAAGATATATTCAGGAATGCATGCACATGTCGCTAAATGGACAGGAACAACTTGCCAGAGACCGCGGGGATTTCAGTATCGGGCTATAAAAGTGAGTAAGTGATAACTCACAAGTATAGAAAATAACCATGTATTCTAAGATTTAACAGCTGTTGACAAACTCATAGGCACATCCATGATAAATAACCTGAAATGCCTGACTTTGTTTACCCCAAACTACCATCAATAGAGGATGCCTGACAAGCTATATGTTAAGAATTCAAAAAAAGAGGAAAGTCTTTTAACGATGAATATTTTTGTCTCTCTTATTTTAGTCAAATATTAAAATTTTTACGTGTTGTATTATATTTGACCGTGTCTGTGCATTCATAAATATAATATGTATTATATTTCAGATGAATATGGTTGTCTAGTTGTTTCCTTGTTGGTGTCTGTGTGCGTTAAACTGTGTTGAATTAAATAATTGTTGTGTTAAGTGTATTGTTTGGCCCTGAAGGAAATGTTTTTCCAAGTTCAGCCTAGCAGGGGATACCAGCACATCCTATTAGCAGGAAACTTCACCAGGAGATATATCAGCACGGACTAATGACAAGTGATGTCTGCACGGGATATCAACCCAAGATATTAGAATGCGACATTAGCAGGTGATTTTGAGAGTGAATATCATCACACGATATTGACAGGTGGTAATAACATGGGATCTTGACAGGGGATACTAGCATGTAATCTTGACAGGGATAACAGCAGGGGATCTTGACAGGGGATATCAGCAGGGCATCTTGACAGAGAATATCACCAGGGGATATTGACATGGGATATCAGCAATGGTTTTTGGCAGGAGATATCAGCAGGGGATATTGATTGGGAATATAAACCATTGCGATTGACAGGGACTGTGTATGACAAGCCTTGGTATTGTTTATTATGAGAATAGCGATAAACGATGACTATTCATAAACAGAAGCTTGCTAAAATGATGTATGAAGTTAATGAGAATGTGCTGGAATGTGCTTTTGTATGAGATGATCATTTAGAAAGCTGATAAAACATGTAGATTGCCATATGGAAATATGGTCATTGAAACCCTGATTTGTGCATACATCTCTTCAAATGCACAACTGTAAGTATAGAAAAGAGAATATAGTGCTTTGATCGTAGCGCAAAGAGCTAAAATCAACGTGTCTAGTCGTTAAAAAGTGATATATAATAAAGTCCCACAAAGAAAAATATGGCAACTGTGTTTTTGTGTTAGTGCGGGCGTACTCA
This sequence comes from Meghimatium bilineatum, assembly GCA_034231615.1. Taxonomy (NCBI): domain Eukaryota; kingdom Metazoa; phylum Mollusca; class Gastropoda; order Stylommatophora; family Philomycidae; genus Meghimatium; species Meghimatium bilineatum. Next base: position 49,146,981 of record CM067300.1, read on the forward strand.
AATGTGCTTTCGTGTGGCCTTTTAATATAGAAATCTGATAAAACAAAATAAAAATCACTAAAAGTGGTTTGCGCAGCTGTGAAAATGTGCTAAATGACGGGGGCTCACAAATGAAAACATGACAAATTCATTAATGTGTTAGTGTGAAAATATTGAAATGTGATTTCGTATTGCCTTATAATTTAGAAACTGATAAAAAACAACGAAAGTAATTAACAGTGTATCCCTAGTTGTGGAAAATACTAAAAGGTGAAATCTCAAAAATAAAAACATGACAAACTTTGTGATGCTGTTTGTGCAAAAGTACTGAAATATGGTTTAATATGATATTATAATTTAGAAAACGGATAAAACATAACAAAAATCACTATACGCCACTTGTATAGTAGTGAAAAAAATAAATGATGAAAGATTAAAAATAAAACCATTTTTAAATGTGTTTTGTTGTTAGTACAAATGTACTGAAATGCGGTTTCGTATGATCTGATAATTTAGAAAACACATGGAACATAACTAAAATAAATAAAAGTGGTTTGCCTAGTTTTGAAAATGTGCTAAATGACGACGGGCAACAAATAAAGACATGACAATTGTGTTATACTGTTTGTGGAAAAGAGCTGCAATACGGTTTCGAATGTCCTGCTAGTTTAAAAAAAAACTGATAAACAAGAAGTTGGTGAATGGAAATATGCTTTGTTGGTTCATGAAAGCAGTGTAACCCATAAGCCACAAGTATAGAACAGAGACAAATATTATTTTTGCTCATAATGGAAAGCGTTAAATGCGATTTATCTAGTTGTAAAAAGTGTTGGCTGGTGAAGAAACACAACTAAATCATGTCAAAAGGTTGCTGTTATTGTAAGTGCTGAAATACCATTTCCTATTTCCTGATAATTTAGAAAACTAATAAAGAAGTTTGATGAATGGAAATATCTTATGTTGCTACATAAAAACGGGAAAACCGATATCCAACAAGTACAGAAAAGAGACAAATAGACCATTTGAACACATTGAAAAAAGCTAGTTATCTACATCCCGCGTTTTGTTAAATGAGTTATAGTTCAACAGCCAGCACAACCGCTGTACGACCTCTCCACAGCCAGTATATAGTTATATGAGCTTAGTAATCCACAACCTTCCACAGCCACGTCTGATTATGCTGAAACAATACTAATTTCGATGGTATGCTGACCAGCAGACATTACACCATTGTCCTGTGTTACGGACTCCTAGGTGGCTGGGAAAGATAGAGGTGTTGCTACTAAGGATGTGTCATCAAATCCGGCAGAATAATTAGGGTCTAGGAACGCCATCATTATAATCTGTATTCCAACAGAATGTGGTATTTCTGGGATACTAAAGCACTTGAAAGACTCAGGGATCTAAATATAGATCCACAAACCTACCTTGCTAAACCATTCCTTTGAAATAAGTTTTTATGTGTCTATGTGTCGCCTCAGTTACATAACTGTAGACGTACCTGTGATTTTGTTAGGAAGGACTATCATGATCTACATGCTCATATAAGCAGTTAGTTAAAGTTCAGATAGACGCTGCTAATGTGCATTTTTAAGTTGCAATGATGAATACAAACTTGTCTATCGTTAAAGAATCTATCGTGGAAGATGCATACAATAGAGTTAGTTACACCCATCTTATCGACATCCTAAGGGAACAAGATATCCACCCCTCAATCAAACGCTCGATAGCAAATGTCATATCTGTAAAAAAAAGTGGCTCTGAGTGTGGATCCTGGACGTTTGTGATCAGAGCAATAGCACCTGGTCTGCCACAAGGATCTCCTCTGTCCCCAGTACTGTTTAATGTGTATAAATTGAGAAATGCTCAATTGCAAATTCCCAGAAATTGTAGAGTTCTAACATACGCTGATGATATCGTACTAAACAACATGGGCAGGAACAGAACATATATCGCTAACAGTGTACAGAATGGACTAGATCAATTGTCGATATGGTCTAGAACATACAACGATGTGATCAATCCTTCAAAAGCAAAGGTTGTCTGGTACTCCTTAAATAATAATCTGGCCAATGACACACTGCCAGCTGTTAGCTGCATGGTCTCATTGATTGAAAGAGAACAGGACCTTAAATATATTGGGATAATCTTTGATATAAGTCTCTCATTCAACAAGCACGTCACAAATATGATTCACAAGGCTAAAAGAGGGATCAGTGTTATCAAGGTCATTGCGACTTTTGCCATGGTGCAATGGGTACTTTTTCTGCTTCTGCTAGTGATGGTACAGATTATTGCCTCGGCCTACTAACTTTGTCATAGACACAAGTCGATAGATTGGAAAAAGTCCAAATTGAGGCAATGCGAGCGGTATTGGGGTGCACTAGAGATACACACATCTCTGCTATGAGATTTCTGCTTGATCTTCCCAGCATTAGAGTGCAACATCAGGTAGCACAAGTTCAGGCGTACCTTAAAGTGACAGAATACAACTACCACCCATTACACCATCATCTAGAAGAGTCAAAGGGAAAACGAATCAAGCATGACAGATCATGGATGGCAGAGGCTGAAGACACACTGCAAAGAGTATGCGAATTTGAAGAAACAGGAAAGGGCAGTGAATGGGCGGAGATAGAAACTGAAAAGACATCACAATTAGATAAAGCGTGTCGAAAATGCACGGAATTCAGGGCTCAGGATACAATGCACGAACTCGCCCAACTACACTCTAACCACAAGACATAATTATATACACAGATGGCTCCGTTAACAGAAACACAAGTAAATGCGGTTGTGGTTTTTTTGCCTACAGAAACGGTGTGAAGTTGGTTGAGAAATCTTAAGCATATTCTACTGTCACATCGAGCATGAGGATGGAGATAGAGGGAGTTACAGCAGCTCTTAATTGATTGATAACTGATACATCACCACAGTCGGAAATACTCTCAAAGCATGTTGCGCAAGATAGAAAAGTTCATGCTAAGAAAAGAATGGTGGGACTTATTGAAAAATTCAGTTGTCCAGAGCATTACATGGATATACTGCCCTGGTCATGTTGGGGTCAGAGGAAACGAAAGAGCCAACTTATTGGCAGGCAATACGGCGATAGACGACACATTGATGAGAAGAGATAAAGCAGACTTAATGAAGGCAGTATTAAATTTATTTCAAGATTCAGGTGATGTCAATGAGGTTGAGAACGTACACGTACAGAGAATGTTAGAAATGGGAGTATCTAGAGGTGAGTAGGGAAAATACATTTATTTCTAAAGTCCCGAAGATCACACAATCAACACCTGACCAGAACTATGAGTCTACATACACTGCGATAGCTGCTGGAGCGGAGGGCGCAGCACTTATGGGAATGTACCGTGTGCTGTGAAGCCAGTTTCTAATCAAGAATCAAGAATTGTCATATGACAACTTGCATATTTTATCACTTTTCCCAACTAGACAAGATGAATTTAGTAGTTTTTTTTTCTTAATGGTTATCAGATTTCTAAAATAGCACGCCACAAGTAACCATACTGTACGTCTTTTGTTCTAACAACATAATACATTTTTAAATGTTTTTATTTTTTGAAGATCAGTTTTTTATCACGTAGTAGGTGTTGATTTTCTATACTTGTAAGCTATAACACAACAGAGGTTTCCACTCACAATGCTAATTGTGTATCAATTTTTCTTATTACCAGACCATAAGGAAGTGTATGTAAGCGCTTTCACACTAACACAAGACCGCTGCTACGAACTCAAGAAGCGTGAAGTCATTTGACGTTGAATATTCAAAACATAAAATATTTAATTGTTGTAATATATTTTATTTGTGAAGGAGAAGTCTTTATGTCAACTAGACAAGTGGCTGTTGGTGTTTTTTTTTCTTTATGGTTATCAGGTTTCTAAAATAGCACACCACAAGAAAAAATCATACAACACGTCTTTAGTACCAACAACATAATACATTTTAACAGGCTTTCATTTGTGGGAGATCAGTCTTTATCACGTGGTTTTTGTTGGTTTGCTATAGGTGTAAGCTATAACACACCAGACAAAACTTACATTTGTGTTGCTGGCCATTGCTCGTAACTTGTAAAGGCGGTTATTATTGGTTTGCGCTTGGCCAAGTTGTAGGAATGAGATGGCTTATTGGTATAAGTACCTCTTATAAGGGTACGAGCGTTAAGACCACCTAGGTAGTCGGACATACGCGACGTTGATACATTGTAAGCCTAAAAACACGCTACATAACGCCCAAAGACACTGGTAACGATTTATGTAGTCGTACTAAGACACCTGGTGTAACCCACAACAGAAATGGCAGTGAGCCTGGTAGCTGTTGATGGATTAGTACACGAGCTATGGGCTATACAGAATAATTGAGTGTGCACGTGCATTGTAACGTACGAGTACTAACGGCCATAACGATACATTTATACCCTTTTGGGGATATCTTTTAAAGAGTGGTAGGTTGCTGTTAACACATGGGTGTTATTCGATATGAGTGCCCACGACATACGTAAACCTGAAACACAGGGTATATCACACATTGCGGTAGGTAATGATTTATGTGCTGGTACTAAGGCCGTGGTGTAAACTACTGAAATACCCTGATACGACCGACTGATGATGCCCAAGTAGTCGGTTAGTATACAGCTAAATCGATGATGCAGGTGTCGTATAAACCACTAATATAAATGATACTGGTTTAGTGTGCCCAAAAACCCAACAACTTTCCAGGCGCAATACGTACTCCACAAAAACATGTCTTCTATTTTCAGAATTAAATGGTATTTCTTTCAACTACAGTGAGTTTGTGTAGTATATAAACATGAGGGGCTTGCTTCAACTCATTTTAAAACATTGATAAACAAACAGCTTGATGAGTAGAAACCTATGTTGTGTTATAGCTTACACGTATAGAAAACCAACAAATGTCACGTGATAAATACTGATTTATAAAATATATTTTTATATATTAACAAATAAAATCATTTTAAAATATATTTTGTTGCTAGTACAAAAGCCGTGCAGTATGGTTACGTGTGGTGCGCTATTTTAGAAATCTTATAACCATAAAGAAAAAAACAACAATAAAAGTATCTTGTCTAGTTGTGATAAAGACTGCTCCTCCACGAATTTAAAAAAATACCACACTTAAATATTTTATGTTGTGCATAAAATAAATGAGGGATACGTATGCAATGTAAAATGAATTCACGCTTCTTGCGTGATGATTAATATCATCTTGTCTAGTTGTGAAAAGTGTTAAAATATGCGTTCTCCTATGGCAATGTTTAATATGAACCCTGTTGGTACAATACAAAATTGGAAAATTTACCTTGTAAGTCAAGAAATCTCCAACCCATGGTCTTTGTTCATATCAAAAACTGATAAAAGCGTTCTCCTAGTTGCAAAAAGTGATAACCAAGACTTTTGTCATATAGAAATTTGTAATATTAACGCTGTTGATTCATAAAATAACTAATTTTCTTTTGTAACTCTAGAGAGGAACATATGTTACTTTCATGACACATGTGATTAATGGTGAGATGGCATGGGTGCTACCTGTGGCATCATGTTGTACCTAGGTCTGATGAAAGAAGTCGTCCGGCCGGTTATTCCACGCGTCCGGTCGGTGACCCCACGCGGCCGGTAGGTGTTCTCGCGATGTGTGCGGCTTAGCGTGGCCTTTGCACGACCTCTCCAGGTGACAGTTTATCATATATGGTCAATATATACCAGCTGGCATAGCACATGATTATATATATATATATATATATATATATATCTGTGTGTGTGTGATAGTATCTTGTTACGGAACCCTTCACAAGCAGGTGGGTTCACAGTATGAAGTGAGAACTCTTCACAGATAGCGATAATTTTGATGGATTAAAGTGTGACACATTGCATGATCAGCCCCTTGTGTAAATGTTGCCACTACGGACTGCTGACATGCAATGCTCAGGTGTGTTTATCTAAGAACGTGTCAAGCGACGATAAAACGAAAATATGTGTTTTTTCTAAAATCGCGGCAAGCGATACTCAAATGCAACATTTGTATACCTAAGAACGCGTCACATAATAGACAGACGGGAATCATACCAGGTAGAAGCGTTCTGGTTAGTCTTAAGTTGGTATGTGGGCAACGTGGGTTTATCGTAAGACCAGATTGACGGATGCAGATTAGTCAGAGGTTTTCCTCTGGGGAGATGAAACATCTTTGATTGGTTGGAATGTTCTGGAAGTTTGGAGAAAGTTAGGAGCTGAGTTAGGAGGAGGGATTCGATTATCGACTGCCGAGACGATCGTTCACATTTCGCTCCTGAGGAAACAGTTCCGAAACTGCACAGGCAGTTGTCGGAGACACCACGCGTACACATAGGTCTGTCTAGCACTAGTATTGAAAAAAAGTGAGATTAGATTTTAATGAGATGTTTTATTATTCTCATTAAGTTTATACTGTAACATGTACTTATTTATTTGGACGCGTAAGAGTTGTTCCGTTAATGCTTTTACGTTGTACATTGTGTATTTATGATATGACGTCCGTCTCGGAGATTGCAATTGCTCCGGAATTTGATGTTTTAAATTAGAAGTCGTTCTTATATTGAAGTGTCTGTGTGATTAATTGATGTCAAGAAGAGTTCCACAGGTTTCGACCTGGCCACAACACCAGAGGTTCCAGAATGGATCGTGTCTACGACGCGTGACAAGCATCTTGTTTTATTGTCACACTTATTTGTGACGCTGATGCAGATTGTTCTAATGTCACAGTAAAGTGATGATACCTGCATCGTCACTTGTTATTCTGTCAACGTGCAGATCTTTCAGCAAGCACACCACGTGCAGATCTTTCAATTGTCACACTAGTCTGTCTATGACAGACAGTCAAGCGTTTTTCTTCTGTCACACTACGTACAGAGCTTGTTACTGTCATATATATATATATAAACGAAGCAGTATATATCATGGTGGGGAGTTATGGTGGGTTCAGTCCCTCTCTCATTTTTTTTGTTATCAGAACATACCTATGAGTGCTAGAAATTTAGCTAATATTTGGGAATTTTTCTACAAATAGGCAATCAGCTTCCCGAAGAAAAAGCTATACACAAAAATGTGCGAATTTCCTTCTTTAATCTAACAAATCTTAATGAAGATGCATCTCCGGCCCTGACACACACATACATATATATAATGATCTGTCAAATATTATTAATGTTATAGGTAGACTGCTGCAAGCTTCGAAAGATGTGTTTGAATATCCTTAAATGCAGAATCGATTTATATGACAACGTGTGACACCTGCAAGATCCTACAAAGAAAAAGCACTTGAATGTTAGCACAACCAATTTATGAGACATTGGTTGACAGCTGCATGACATCACAAAAGAAACTATTGAATATTTACGAAACCAATTATAATATGTGTTATACAGCATTTAATTAGCACTCATTTATCATTTGTTTACGTACAGTGGCGTGAGGTATCTTTTGTGAATGGGGGCTATTGTTAGTTATATCTTTCAAAATTACTGTTTTGATTTTCTGTTCAAACAAACTCAATTATGTGTTATGATAAAACCAAAGTTTATTTACAGAACAATTATTTTTATTTAAGCCACATATGATCTACCGAAATACAGAATCGACCGTATACCCTGACTAGCATAAATATAATTAAAATACATTGTTTCGAGGATACTTTGATTTTGCTTTTGAAAGTTACTTACACGTGTAAAAGAAATATAACCATATTTTGAAATAATGTTTATAATTCATTGAATATAGCAGATATGTCAAGAGTTGTATATTTTTTTCATATTAATTGTTGTGTTTCTTCGATACCGAGGGCGAAGGTATTAGCGAGTATGAGAGATATATCTCTGTTACTGTGTGATAACACGGCCATTCCTTATCACAACATACTCTCTGACTTGCTATAGTTTGCACTACTTTTCTGCGCGGAATCTGCCGCCTAGCCTAATCATATTCCATAGCTCACACTTTTTGACACTATTAAATTATATTGACAATTTAATTATTTAAATTTTCCACAGTCGCTTTCATGAATGGCAACTACTTCATAAAAGTGATAATCACAGTACACCCGCTTATAACTTTATATTTTCATACGGGTAGCATTGTTATATACATGTATTAAATGTTATATACCAGCACTTGTATTCCATATCTGATTGCTACCTGGATTTCTGAAACATGATTGCTTTCTTATTGACGCCCAGTTATATGACAAAAACTGACCATGATATCATTGAGAAATATGTTACCTCTAACTGCAGAAGTGTCAAACGATTGTAAACACATATCGGTAACTTATAGATCTACCTAGAATCTAGAAAGTAATATTGTAGCTTTTCAGTCGATGTTTCATTTTTTCAATCAACGTTTACGATGTATCCATCTGTAAACTGCTATTCCTATTTCCTTTTCTTTGTGCACTAGATTCTGTAAAATGAAACAGTTGACATATGTTCGCGTCGAACGCTAATCTTGAACAGATAGATACGTGTTGAGATTACGCCACGTGCATACATATACACTGTTACGTACTGGGATGAAGGGTCTCTATAGTCTGGTTCTTTGTGCATCTCATTCTTGTGTGACGATCGGTGTTCTTTCGCTATGTACGTTGAAATTTTGTGTTATCCTTTAAATTAAATTTCAATTGAAATCTTCATATTATATATCTTGGCGACCATCTTTTATAATGTCTTTTATGGGAGTGTAGGCCTATTAGTTCAAGTTTTTTTTTTACTATTTAATTTTTTTAAATGTGATTTATTTTTGTTTCAGTTGTTTTGCAAGAATAGAAATGTTGGTATATATTAAGTTCAGGTATGCTAATTTTCGTTCTAACGGTGTCGAAGTAATATATGTGCTTCAAGGATTGGTTTGCTACTATATTCTGCAAATATATGTCGCTTTTTATTTATAATTCATGCTTTTGTGCTAATGTTTATTTGTCCTCAAATTTGTTCCATTGTGTTAAAAATCATTTATTGTTTAAATCTATATAGCAAACACTATTCAGTACAGTCTAGACATACACATAATGTATTTGTAAAAATCAGTTGATTTATGCTTAATGATCTTATATTAAGGACTACAAAATGTGAAGAATCATGAAGACAATATATCCTAATTATGTATTATATTTAATACCACATGTGCACGACATGCAGTAGCTTTATTATACTAAAAATGGTGTGTATTACTTTCAAGATTGTTTGACACGGTGAAATAAAAGGCCTAACAAAAACGGCCCAAATAATGCAGTCATTAGGATTACAATTTCAGTAATCGTTAGCGGATAACGTTTCCGCAGGAGAACTCTCTCTATAGGTACATATAAAGCATAGTTTGATTTCTTTTCGATACTAAACTGTTATTAATAGGTTGGAATTTGTTGTCCCATTGTATAGGCAGTACAATGTTTTCGCAAGCCATGCTGATGCCAGATGTATTATATAGATAGACTGTGATTGGTTGCACAGTGAAATTCAACTTTCCGCAATACGAGAAATGTTTATAATTATATTTATATTCTCTTTTTTCTGAGCGTGAAATGTATATGCCGCATGTATCGAAGCAAAACCATAAAACATGACACAGCCCGATCCGTTCTCCATACAACATTCTGCTACTCTGCAGGAGTTTGAGAATTAACATATAGGAATGTGACTAAAAACGCACATGCAAGTATTGTTGTGAAATATAAACTTAGGCCTGCATGTGATTGGTAAATTTTAAACAGGCATGTCTAAATATTTCCTATATGAACATTGTATTAATTATATTTCCAGGTGTCTTTTATAAGTACCAATTGCAGAATTTTTTTTTCAAACGATTGTATTGGTCCATAATCATGGCACTTGATTATATTCGTCATCTCCAAGACTAATTATAAGAAAAAGAGTATGTATAATATAATATCATGAATTGAAAATATCAGAAGACAACACGACAGAACATATCTGGAAAGCCTAATATGAATGTCACACACACCTACTAGGCAGTGCAATTTTAGTAGCAGAAATATAATGGCGGATACATTCAGGGATATATCGGAGCAATAATGTACGTGCCCAGTTTGCAGTAATGATGGTACGACGACTTACTATGAAAGATATCTGAAAGTACAGCAATTTGTAATTCATTTAGAACATGGACAAGGGCAATGGGTTTATTTCACAAATGATAGAGCATATCTGTAATCTTTGCCTCCCAGAGATAGCTCTCTCACATCGTTCATTATATTGTTTGGATAATGCGTTTGCTCAAACTCTATTACATTAACAATTGCAATACTCGTACACGAGGAACAATAATCTTCTAAATACAACGCGGAGAGGTAATGCAGTTGAACTTGATCAAATGTGACTTTGCTTTAGGTAGCATTTGAATAGTTTACCCAAGTCATCATGCCTATTAATTTTTTTTTTTAAATTGCCGTTTTGAAGATATTCTCAATTAAAGTATTATTATGTACAATTTAATTATTTAAAATGTTACACATTCGTTACTTAAGTAGTAATGACCATTTTTTTGTGTGCGAATTTGTGGCTGTGCTTTGAAAAAAGCCTACAATCTGCGCAGTCAATTCTCCAGCAATCAACATCTCCTTTATTCTTAAAGAGTCATTGTTGAAACCATCACTCTTTATTTTTTTATTTCCACCCAGTGCAACACTGGGTATGTCTTCTAGTCATTGGTATGGCTAATATGTATAGGAATTGCATAGATCTGTCCTTATTCTAGTAAGAAGAATAGTGTTATATAAACGTACAGGAAAAATTGGATGAGTGAGGAAATATCGTGTCGTGTCCGGTCCTTGAAGGTGTCTGATCCTATTTTTCTCTGCTTCTTCCATCTTTGACGGTTCCTTGCAGGTGTAATGTTTTTGACAAGAATCCATGTCGGCATACATCTCCAAACCATGCACGTTTTCTTAGTTTCAATTTTAGTTTTAAAATAAGTGGTTCTTGTGGACATCTATACTTCTCTTATTTTATTTCCGAGTAGTATGTAGCATTTGTTGTATGCTCTCTATAGGTAATTCGTATAACTTCTCTGTAAGATTTGTATTCGAATACGTGTAGACTTCTCTCCATCTCTACAATGAGTATCAAACTCTAACAGTCATAAAGCACTAGTCAGTTATGAAGATTGATTTTCACTCTAACACTTATGCTGCTTTTTTCCAAATAAGTTTAGCACTGACATATAAGCTAAAGTCATCCCAACTCCTATCTTTATTTCTGCTTTGCATATTCTACCGCTGGATATGCTAGATTCGAGGTATATGAAAGCATTCACCTCCTGAAATTGTATCCCTTCCTCACAATGTCAGTCTGTGCTTCCGTGTCTCTGCTTTTAACCAAGACCTTGCTAATTTCTGTTGATTTACATTTCTTACTTTCTGGTACATTTTTCCAACGTTCCTGTTAACTATTATAATTCTTGTTCTAACAAGGTTATACGAATAATGTCATTAGCAACGTTCAAGTAGTAAATAGAATGACCTCTGATCGATCTGGATGTGTTGCGGACCTGTAGGATCTCCTGTATGATGTTCTATGGTTTATCTTGATAAGCGCAGGCGGCATTATGCAACTTTCTTGAACTCACACATTTGTTTTAAAGAAATCTTCAAATGTATTATTTGATAAGACAAAACTACTTGCATTTAGGTAAAGTGATTCAGAATTGTCTATGGAGGTGGTGTCAAAATTAATTGCATCTGTATGTGTCATAAACCACCATGTTAAACACATCACATTCCTTTGTAAAATTAATGAAAGTATGGTATAGATAACGTTGCTGATGAATATGTTTTTAACTAATATATTGAAGCTAAATATTTAAGCTTTATTCTGTTCAAGATTATTTTTAGCATTACTTTACTCGGGTGCGTTATAATGATAATGGTTCTGTAATTAGTACACACTCACAAATTTCATTTCTTTTGAATGGCAATTATTAGTTTGTGTCCATGAGAGGGTCATTATTTCGTGCTCCATATATCCTGGAAGATGTTGGTCATAGTATTTGCCACAATAATTCATTCGCTTTTCAGAAGTTCTGCTAGAATGTTATCAACACCAGGTGATATCCCTGCTTTCAATGCCCGTATGGTCTCTTCTTTCTCACCTACTATATTGTTTGCATTTCCTATTTCTCTGTTACGTATCTAAGAATTCTCAAATATATTATAGTCATGATCAGACCTACAGTTATTATATATCCTTGCAATACTATGCCCATCTTTTGACAATATATGTTGTTTCATTGACTATCTTGTATCTTTCTGTGTTTGCCTTATATCGTATATATGTTTGATCATTTGGCTGTCGTTTCTTTCTTAGTGTCTTATACCACCTTACTGTGTTCATGTTCAAATCCTTCATGATGGCTTCGCATTTGTCATTTAGCCATGTCACTAAGCGTGTTTCTTCTTCTTCTTCAGCGTTCATTCTCAAACTCCCGCTGGATCTTCCTTGTACCAGGACCATGGTCCTACTAGATTTCCAGCAGCGTGTAGTCCAGGGAATAGAAATGCGTTGTGTCGCCTTTATTTGCGAAAATTGCCCGACACATCCGTCTTTGGCGATCTTAGCGTGAGTCATTTTTATTATAATATATTGGTTTATTTTGCTATTTTGCTCTGCCATTTCACGGGCCTATTCCTTAATTATTTTTTTTCCATTAGCTTCGTTCATCGCACACTTTCAGGATCTCATATGTTACCCAAAGGTTGTGTGTTGTTCTTCTCGCCCCTAATGTTTGTGTTGCTGATTACAATAACACTCTTTCGTGGCTTATGTGAGAGTGTCAACCTCATTGTCTACAAGGTTTAGAACTGCAAGTATTCTTCCGACTAGTAATGCAAAATAAGTTAAACAGGTTACCTAACTATGGATAAATATAGATGAAAAGGTATAAAAAGAACGCAATAAAAAACATGACCATTTGTCGACGTATCGGTCCAAATGGGACCTTTTCTCAAGAAAACTAATAACGTTTAAACCCCACTAACTGGAACTGAGTTTGACGATGCCATGTTTCACTTACGGGAAACATAACCTAGTACCAGATGCAGACACGCACAGTCCAGTAAAAGATCAAATGCGTGCTTTCAATATGCAGACATATTTTTTTCCCGCACTATTGATGAGTAATGACGAGGTGGTAGGAGCAAGGGGATGGGGGGTTGAGAAGGAAAGAGTAATAAATTGTTCTTATGGGGGGGGGGCGCTACCAATAGATGTAGATACTATAGAAATATACAAGAGGGATCAGCATTTGACAGCACATGGAGTAGAAATACAAACAAATATAGACCTGTGTATATGTATATATATTTATCCACACATACATTTAAATATATGTATATATAAATATATACAAACAACAAAATAGATAAGTTATACATACACAAAACAAAATCGAAACATAGATGTATGGAATAATTTTTATTATTTGTTCCTTTGGTTACTGTGGCACCCTCCACTTTATCGAACACCCTCTGACCATTTGATTATTTATATACTCCCAACTGTTGCCTCAAATATTTAAGTGATTTATTGGTTATTTAATTTTTATAGATTAAATCTCTATCGTGTGCATGATCTTTGAGTATGTTTGTTTGTTTGTTTTGCGTTCGCTCCATTGTAACCAGCACGGATATCCATGCGATTTTCGCCCGGAGCGTGATTACGCTGTGACACCGTTATGCGCCTTGTAGGCCTAGCACATCCGATTTCGGCTTGCCTTGACATTTCGGGTGAGCTACCCTAGCCTGTGACAGCCTCCATATCTGTCTCCAAGCATGCGTGTATGTGGTGACTCTTCGCCCAGACGATTTTTGCTCTCGTCTGTCTCGTACGAGGTGTTCCACTGTCTATGAACTTGTCTCGTGTAATTGGACGTACTGTGCATGTGCCCATCGGGTACTGAACCATTTCTCATCCGTGAGCCTGGTTCCTTAAGGGGAAGAACTCAACTGAATAATTGAACCCTGGTTCTTTCGCCCTCTTAGCCGAGGTGTCATTTACCGACAATCATGTACCCCTCGTCCAAGTTCGAGTCTCACACCACGCGTTTGAGAGAAAGGCGTTCTCGAGCTGAGCGACCTTGTCCCAATAGCGCCTGAGCCTATCAGGTACTGAACCCTTTCTCTCTGCAAGGATATTTCCGTTATAGGAAAACTTGACAGTAGAGTTGGGCCAGGAAGGTGCCATCTTTGTCCCTTTCTTGCCTAAGCCCATCGGGTACGGAAACATTTCTCTTCACGAGCATATTTCCTGTTTAGGAAGGCCGACATTAGAGTTGGGTTTGGTCTTCTTGCTTTTCCGAATACCAATGATTGGGTCTGGTTCTCTGTCTGTGAGGAGCACAGGTAACTAAAAGCTCGCCTCGAGCTGAAGGAGCTTGTAGTTCCCCTTTCCTAGGAACTTTTCACTTTATATTTGCAGTTCGCTCTGCCCTCTAGCGCTGTTCTGCCCTTTCATTGTTTCATTGTACTGAGTGTCAAATCTATTTGTCTCTCGCCATGCATCTACCTTTACGTGCATTTTACATTGGCCGCCCCTCCAATGTTCGGACTGGACTGACTAGCTTCACTGTATGTCGACAGTGTCGTTATATGTGGTGATGCTGGTGGTGTCGGATATATTGTCTGTCTCTTATGCAGTCAAATCTCTTTCCATCTGCTACCTCCACATTCTCGGACACGATCCACAAATTATGTGGCCAGAATCAGCTCGAGCTGCTGTATTTCTGTTTCCAGGGTGCACCGCGAGGAGGTACATTTGGGATCTTGGTTATCTGTTAACCCTGGTTCACCTAGAGCAATGCGTTCCCTTTGCACCCCAGCTTTGAGTATGATTATACTGACTAACAAACAGAAAATTGTTATTTTCTCTAACATGTTTATGTTTTTCTGGTCACTTTTAAAAATCTGTTTTTAATGTTGCAAACCATGTTCCTCTATGACGTTCGGATCTCTAGAAATACACTATTGGCATTTTGTAACTACACCTACAGTATTACAACATCATTCGTAACAGAAGAAAAACAGTTATGTAGATTTGAATTCCTTAGCAGTCGACTGTTTCCGTTGGTGAATGGCGTGTGGTACATCGCAATTAAGCATCCAACAGTAATTGGCAAACACGGCCATTCTCTAACGTCCTTGAAAACGTGACTTCATCAGGGCAATATCTTGATGGAATCGTTCTCCATGTTCATCGTTGACTTAGCCAAGATTGTTATTGGAAAAGTCAAGATGTGAATCGAGCTATGGATTTTGAGGGAAATGTTACAGCCCATAAATCTTTATGTATCTATATACTTCTTGACAATATGCACATAGTCAACAAATTTATGATTTCCATAAAGTTAGCGACAATACATTTGAATGTCATCCGTGTGCTAAGTTTACAATCATGTATGTAATATGTTCTAGTATTGTTTGTCTGCAATACATTTCCTAATATGAGGTTCTACAAAGATACCTTTGTTTATCTTTGCATTGCTAACACGAGGAAACTTTTCTCGAAGATAAGTGGAAGCTGTGCTAAAATTCTTCTTGAGCACCAACGTTTTATGTAACGGTGGTAAAATGATGATGTCTTTGTTAACTAATGGCTGGTATATTACATTTTTTATTTTATACAGATTCAGTATTTGGTTAAACCACAGACTTCATTGTTTTAAAAGTGAAACCATGGATATTAGTCAAGCAGAAGTAATAATCAGTAGAATGATTTTTCAGTTCACGCCATAGTACTGGAACTCAAGGGGGCATCGATTGATAGTTAATCGATTTTAGTAACCATCGTGCAAATATATGTGCACAAGTCGAACAAACTGCATTTTGCTTCCAACATGTATTTGCATCATCAACTTTCGAATCGAAATAAAGTTCATATGCTTTCTTTAGTAATGGTGAAACGTTTTTGTTGTGAACACGATCGGTAAAATGTCCGCACATGTAACAGTACAATTCAGCAGAATTTCTTCAACTTGTAGAAACTATATTTCGCTCAGAATTATTTTAAAATACAGTAACTGTTTTAATAATAGTGCATCATGTCAAACATCATTTAACAGTATATACATTTGAATTAGCTTGCATTATATTCATTTAAAAAAGTTATATAGTATAAATGAAATTGACCATATAATTGTTTTCCACAAAATAAATACATTCACAAATATTTTAAGAATCCGATGTGATAGAGATAAACAGATTTCAAATATGAAATCAGCGCTGAATCTGAAAAAAAGAAACTTATTCTTGAAGTAAAATGTTGTTGGATAGAGTCTTCTTCTGCGTTCGTTCTCAAACACCTGGTGATTATCAGGATGTAGTCCGGATAACAGATTGCGTTGTGTTATGGTTTACATCATTGCTGCGATATCTGCGCTTTCGGTCTGACACATCCGAATTCAGCATGGCTTTGGGTCACCGATACTATATGGGATGGGACAGCCAACTCCATCCCATATCCTCCTTAGTCTCCTTTTATGACAGTTGTGGAAGGTAGACAGTGTTGCTATTCTTTGCTCCACTTTCGGGCTCCGGCAGCACACGGGCGGTTGAACAGAGTTATTTTAAAATTTAATTTTGATGGTCATTAGCATCATAGTTTGGTCTCTACCGATGTCTGCTCCTGGAAAAGTTCTTATTTGTGCATTGTTTATGTTGAATTAAAATACTTTCGGTTAATAATGTAATCAATTTGCATGTGTATGTCTGCTTCTCCCGTGTTGTTGTTCTTGAAATCGTATGTGAAAATAATGTATTTACAATAGTGAGTTTAAATGACTTTGGCAAAATTAAAATGTATTAGTCTTCGTTCACTCGTTTCTCGTGTTTCAAATTTCCGAACTGGGGCAGCCCTTTGATAATGAGCGTCACGCATGACCGTCTGTTTGTATATACGACCTCTGCACATAATTAATGAGGACTTCCTTCGTAACTTTTCTGATTTATGGCGTACCTGTTGACGTCAACTTCTCCCTATCTCTTGTCTACAACTATAAAATGTTTTCATACCCCCGCCTCCGTAGTTATCACAGTTTATAGACATTCGCAATACGGCATATGTGAATATGTGAAGATGTTTGTTTATATACACAACTTTGCCTGGTAATGATGTTCATGTTCATTTGTGCAGACAAACTGGAATCAATTTGTTCAAGTTTCATATAGATTACAAATCTCGTAAAGGTTCAGTCTCCTCTGATGTTGTCGATTCTTGATCCATATGAGCGAGAACAGAATATACATTATGCGTGTGTATGTGTGTTCTGGAAGCTAAATGTTAGAATAATAAAATTCTATATCTAATCCATATTAATGTGTGGCTCAAAAACATGGACATTGATCAAACAACTATAACATAGAATCGATGCTTTGATATGTAGATTTATATGAGAATAGAGATAACTTTGTGGAAAGAAAATATAATAAACAAAGCGGTTGTAACAATGACACTGGCAATGGAAACGATATAATCTGTATTCAAAATTAAATGATATAGAAATGTCCTAAGAATATCATGGGCAGAAAAAAATATATAACGCAGATTTTCGCAAAGATCTGAATATAGAAAAATACTAGCTCCTCAAAAATATATCACAAATCGCAAACGTAACCATATTTCGGTGACATAATGGTTTGGAAAGAGTTATCATGTAGGGAACGTTCAGGTTAATAACAAAAAACGTTGAGCAGCTCAAACAGAACAGTGACGCTTACATAGTGGCAGTCAGAGCAACGTTTGCAAAGGATACATCTCCCAGAGAGAGAGAGAGAGAGAGCGAGTACGTATGAAAAGAGAACTATTAAAAGAAATACAGATCCAACACATAAAATATTGTGGACATATTAAAAGACATACGCCTTGCTGAAGATTTCACTAGAGGGTAAAGTCGAGGGGAAGAGAGCAAGAGTTATAGACAGAGGTTCAAGTAGGGTAGAAACATCACGATGAGCAGATTGCAGTCTAGCAACGTGCCCCACCAAGGCAGGAGAAATGGATGTTGGAGGTCCCAAGCAGCAAACCGGAGACATAACGTAATTAATGGATGTTTAATGATTAAGGTTTCTTTCGTCTGCTTAGCGTGTCTTGAGACTTCTCCCTCATTAATTCCCCCAAGAGCATCCGATGCCACGAAATAGCTCTGCGATTCGACATCTACAATCATATTCAATTCTTCCTAAGAATACGTGGTAATGACTATATACAAATTACCATAACATATACGAACGCATTTACTGTCTGCAGTTTATACGTTGTTTTAACCCGTGCCTTCCAACTTTGCTAATGTAGCATAACAATAATAAATAATAATGCGATCCATTACCCGTTAGGGTCGTAAGGGTTCCACACTGGATACATCAACACATACTGCTCTACAAACACCTTTATTCTAAGCCATTTGGATGAATGTAGAAAATCACGTCCAGACATTCCTCGATGTTTTTAATTCATGATTATATATATCATCCACTCTTCCTTCCACCCAGTCCTTGCAACATAACTTTATACAGCGAATTGTATCTCGTTAGATATCCAAACGAAACAAGTCTAAACTCAACGTAAACTGTGTTTTTGTGCTTGCCAATAAACCAAGTTTCATAGAGGGTTTGGGCGCCACCGATTAAAATTCTGCCCATGAAATGCTACGCTATAGTGTAACTTATTGGGGCGTGAATAATAACAATGGCTAATATCAGATATCCTCAATTCAATTACAATGTATCAGATATTATCAATGCACCTTGTGACGTATACTTAACCCAGTCAACTTTGCCAAGCGTTCACTATATATATATAATCACCGCATTAAGAATGCTTCTACGGCAGCTAATACTATCAGCAGACGGTAACTTGATTTGAATCAGCATATGCTGAAAATATATTCTAGTAGAGACCCTTAGTGAAGCGGATTGGTGAGAGGAGACACCACTTAAAAGTAAATTATTTTGAGTGGTGACTGAGTAAACGTACAGATTCCATTAACTTATACGTTTGTTTGGTCAGATACAAGTATGCGGTTGTCTGGCTCTTTATTACTGGTTAATATGTGAATATGCTTTAGAGTTTGTCCTTGGTGGATTTTTAATTGCTGGTCAAGGCTGCTCAGTGCAAGTTGTACAAAATTTAATTTTGTGTTTCTAAACCAGGGCGTAGTTGTTTCTGTGAAAGAGAGTATCATTTAACAAAGATAACACTTAGCCAGAAACAGAGAGAAATATGAGATACATTAATAATGTGTGTGTTACATATCATCCTCACAAGACACACATTGGTACGAGGTATGAAAGTACTCATAAAACCCAAGCTTGCTCAGTTTCACCACTGCCACGAGATATACTTGTCCGCATGCACGAATAATTATTTTGCTTCTCACGTATATGTTAGTTTTATCTTCTGTATAATCGGTAGGTAATATTCGTCTATATTATAAAGGCATGGACAGACAGCATCAAGGAATGAACAGGACAAGATATTTCCACACTCATCCGCATCGCTGTGGATATAATTCACTGATGACTCTGTGAGCTGAAGCATCCAATGTAGCATCCCTACAACCCTGAAGGGTTACGGGTTTATTGATTGATTGATTTGCCTATAGAATATGTTTCATAAAGACTGTATTCTCTTCTGCATTGCTGCTGTAAATGTCTAACTCTCACAACCGTACACAATAATAGGTATTAGTATAGATTTATGTAGTTGTATTTTCACTGATGTACTTATTCTGCTCTTCCATATTGTATGCAATCTGAACTTTACAGCCGATGCTTTTCTCAAGTCTCCTCTTTGTGTCTTTTGGTAGTGCGTCCATCGATGCTCATAAAAGATGTTAAGTATTTAAGTGGATCAGCTTCCATTTGTTGTCCATTCACCCAGACTTTAACATGAGTCATAGTATCATCTCTGTTATTATTTTGCTTTTCTCGATGTGTATTTCTATACCATAAGTTGTGCAAGTTAGTTTTTTTCAATTTTATAAGTAAGCTCTTCAAGTTCGTTTTTACCCACAGCCATGAGATCCATGTCTTCTGCAAATCACAAGTTGCACAGAGACGGCCGCCGAATGAGATTGTTGTTTGATGGTTATGTAGTGGCTCTTACAAGATGTGTTCTAAGAATATATTTAATAACACTGGCGATAATATTCATCTTTGTCGAAACCCTGCAGTTGTTTAGAATAAAGGTTCTAATATCAACATTAATTAAAGCAGCATTGGTTGCTACTTTGTATAGTTCTTCAATGATTTATATTATATTTATGTCAAAATTACAATTTCTCATAATCTTCCTACTCCTTTTTCTGCCATACTCGATCGAATACCTTAGGGAAATTGATAAAAGTGTGATTGAGTTCACGCTGATATTGTGGGTGTTTATCAATGATTATTCTGATGTGGAATATATTTTATAGTACTTATGTTTTATGAAAACCTTGTTCTTCAGCTAGTATTTGTTATGATTTGTTTCACTATACGTAACAATATCCGTATCGTCACTTTGCTTGAATGAGTGATAAGACTAATAGCTTTATAATATTTGCACAATTTTAAATTCCCTTTCTTTGCCAGTCTGTATGCCACTTTTTTGTTTCCCATATGAGATGACTAAGGGTTCTCGTAATGTTTTGTTCCTATTTCCCCATATTTGATGAGCTCTGCAAAGATATCATCTATTCCTGGTGTCCTTTCATTATTTACTCATTGTATAACATCTTCAACTTCTCTCAAAATGTCAGAATTACATACTTCTCTTGAATTGTATACGTTGTTCAGTATTACACGGCCTTGAGTTATACAGTTGTATAATCCATTACCATACGATCAACTATCGCTGATCTAACGTGCACTTCATTTTCACATTTTTAAAGAAATCTACGCACATGGTATTTTATTAGTATTGTGTGACGTCACAATGTCCGTTCATTCCTAGCTACAAAGCATGTATTGATCGATAACATACAATACACGTTTTATAGATCCACGTGCTACACACTGAGAGACCTCCACATCTTTTTGATGAAGCTGAGAAGCAGGGTGGGGGGATCTCAGTGCCAAGCACGCATGGCCATATGGTCTGCCCAACGAATATGTATCTGCATCAGAATAATGTCGAGGCTAGGGACACGATATCTGTCAAGGGCAGTTGTATCCTGAATATTGTCTTGGCATCTGATGTTCATTACTTTATTCTGAAACAAGTTGTATGAAAGTGATAGACGTTTTCTCACATGCCGTCAATACAAAGTCCATGTTTCAGTAGCATACAATAGTACTGGAAGTTCCACTGCTCTGTTATCTTTTAGCTTAATATGTAGGTTCACGCCATGCTTTTCAGTTGTAGTACATTATAGTACAGTGTAGCAAATTTTAGTATCGATTAATTAATTTCGAACACATATCTGCTATAAGACCTCTCTCATTAGCGAATGCTTTGATGTGTAGTTACATAGAATCCCTTCAACACAATGTGATGCTTGGGAACATACAGTTATCGCCATCATATCACGTAAACCTACGTGAGATTACATTATGACCCCCGTAGGCTTCATTGTTTGGTTACGCAATCTGTATGCGTGTTTTAGTGCTACTCCAGTAATGATTGTAAGGATGATTTCTTTTGTTAATCGCTATATTTTTTCTGCACTTGCTGCTAATGGGAAATCTAACATGGGGATGTGATGTGTGAAAGTGATTGAGAGAAGGTGAGATATGATGGGGTTTTTAGGACGAGGCAGTGTGGGTGAGAGGAGAGAAACATATTAAAATCGTAATTGAAATTGTAACATCGAAGAGTGCTTTCACTTCTGATTTCTCTGAGATATATAGAAACATTCACAAATGAATACAGATATTTTTCTAACGGTCGAACATGTTGAAAATAAGAGAAAACAGTAGCTTCACATAAATATTGATGAGGAAAAACAAGTGTTTAAGATAATCAAAATGGTATCCAATTGTGTGCAGAATGTGTCCGTTTAATGGAAAAAAACATATCTAAAAAATGAATTTTTTGTTTGTTTTACTTTAGGCGATAAAACATAAAATATGTCAACAATTAGGAGGGTCGAGGTGGTTTCTGTACTCATTGTATACGCCTTTTGACAATTGTCCACAACCGAAAAGGCGTAATTGATAAAAGTTGACGTCAAATTTATACATCACATACATTTGATTGCTAGATTATAACACATTTTTATTTTCATGTTAAACATTTGCTTGGTTGATATTTGTTTATCTAAATCCATTTGTTTAAGTGTTTGGTGGTACATTTCGTTTTGGTATAACTAAGCAGGAGAGCCGCTGAATACATCACAGTTGCTGATCCAGGGGTGAGGCCAAAAAGTTGCAAGCAAATTGTTTACATAATTTAATGTACAGCCGCTTAATTGCAATTGCATTGTGTGTATATGTGTGAAACAAAATATACATACGTGTCAAGATGAGTTATATGTACAGATGTGACGTTGGGAAATATATGCAGGTGTGAGGTTGGGAAATATATGCAGGTGTGTGGATGCAAATTATTTACAGGTGTGAAATTAAGAAGTATATACAAGTTAGACGTTTTAGAAATATGAGTATGTGTAAAACAATATTGTACATGTGTGAGTTTGATAAATATATGATGTTCTGAAGTTCATAAATATATACATGTGTGGGGTTGAGAAATATATACAGTTATGAGACTTAGAAATGTATGCATATGTGAGGTTGAGAAAAATATACAGGTATGATTAGGACGTTTTTGGAGAAACGACATGTTAAAAATCTTTTTCCGTGGCCACAAATTATTATCGTTCTTGTCACTCATTGGTTTGTTTTAAAATTATTAGTTTCATTATGATTCTTGATGTACCACGAATTTATCACGCGTATTGTAAATATGAATGATGTACTATGGATATCAATGATGCATATTTATGAATATCAATCATGTTTTATGGATAACAATCATATAGTATTAATAACAATCGTGTATTATATGTATAGCAATCATGTAGTATATGTGGAAAATTCATGTATTATGAATTACAATCACATATTATGCGTATAGTAATCATATATTCAATAAGCAATAATCGCAGTAGCCTATTTGATAGTGGACTTGCTTGTTATCACCGGGTTAAAGCGTGCCAGGTTTCTAAACCAAATTCGAACAAAAATGCAAATATAGATTGTGATTTCTCGCTTTACCCTTAATATGAGAGGTGGATATGTGTTACACTCTCAAACATTCATAGTTACCACATACCGAGAGAAACATATTAAATCTGATCATTACACATATGAAGCCAAATTGTCCGCCGAAGTTGGATGTTTAGAGCCATTAGTGCAAATAAAACTATGACAACGTGTTTCCGTTCTCTAGATTACAAGACGATTACATTCTGATGGAAATTGATTAGATCATGGTATTGCTTTGGAAGTGGTCCAGTGTTTGAAAACGAATGGAAAAAAACAAAAATATAATAACACTAGTATTAAACTCAATATAGATATGATCGATATTATATAATTAAAGAATATAATGCGATACATGCGATGTATATCCATCGTTTTCAAAGTTATTGTTGCAGAAACATATTCCTGTTTGATATTTTCTCTTATTTGCTTTTTTTCCATCATATAATAATGCGAGTTTTCAAAGACATGTATTTCTAAATAACTTTATTCTCCCCCCCCCCCCCACCTACCAATGTGCTTTTGTTGATGCTGGGACTTCAAAAGCGTATGTTACATTAGAGTTAAACAGTTTTAGTTTGGTACATTGAACTATTATTTTGTTGTTGAGATTTCGAGGTGTTATACTGGTGATTTACTTCTCTAGATGTCAAGGCAATTCTGATTGTTGTTTTTTTCTGCTATAATTATATAGTAGACTAATAACGAATGATATTATATGGCTAGTACAGTGTGGATGATCGGATTTCGAACCACGAAATACATTTAGGAGGTGGGTTTGCGAGACCAGCTCACTATCAACTATGCAACCAAAAATCGACAGCTTTACATATCAGAATATGTGAATTTAGAACAACGAGTGCATCAAAGCTGACATAGCTAATGGCATAACAATTAACAAAAACGACAACAAAAATGTACAAAGAAAACAATATGAAACTCTGGGAGAAAAAGTTAGTAGAGTTGGCTGAGTAAGACTCATGCTCACAAAAGCATGTTTTCTAAGTTATATAACCATGCATATTAAGTTAAATAATTGGCCACATTGTGGAACAGCTCGATTATCACAAGTATTCCATAGATATTCTGCCCAGGGCATGCAGGGGTAGAAGGAATGAGCGACCTGATACACCAGTAAGCATGTCTACAGTATCAATATGTATATGAACCGTTCGATCTGACATAGTGAATGCGTCAATGGACGTGGTCTGTTTCGAAAATTTTCACAAGCGCTAATCATTGCTGCTCTCAAGACTGCGTGATAGTGATGCAAAAATTCAATGCGCGCATGTAAAAGGAACTAAAATATACATACAAAGAAACATATAAATCAGCATCGAACAGGAACTGTCGGACGCTGCACTCTGATCGATTTATTGAGGCGGATATTTGGGCACCTATATACTTGTCCAGTATGTGCGAATTATAACCTTCAGTCAGAACTTATAACTGCCATGGTCATGCAGAGGTCAGGGACAACTAAAGAGCAGAATCATGGGCGAACCATGCTGTGATAGATGTCACATTATTGAAATGAGATATGACAGAGGTAATAAGAACAGTCATTGATTTACTACAGGTTTAAGAGTATGTGTGGGATGCAAATGTACCGCATTGCTCTCTATGGACCCAGTGTTTGCATATAGCCAAGATCCTAAAAGTACTTTCCCGTGGTTCATCCTGTAAACAGAAAGAGAGCTGCTCTCCTCTTGCTGTTGTTCTGGCCAACACGTTTAGTCTTTTGTCCGTGTTTGTGGGGGGCTGTAGATGGAATCAGAATAGCCTGCAAAGAAACAAGCAATATCTCAATGACCTCTACGACGCACACCCAGAAGCACTATCGGCGCAAAGTAACGTACGGCTTCTGTGCATTCCGTCTCGGTCGACTAAAAAGCAGAAACAATGGAGGGGTGGCCAATGGCAATGTCACGATGTGGATATATCGCGCTAAGATATGGTGATCCTATTGAAGTACACATTGAATCTGGAGAAGGCAACAAGCGTAATCGGACAGCGTTATTTATGTTTATGGATATAGTGTAGCGAAGACACCATTGAGATCATGCTCAAGAACACACATAATCCCACATGTCCAACCAAATTTGACCACAGACACAGTAGGTGTCATGGCTCAAGTATTTGATACACCAACTTGAACATGCGCTCCAGGGAATAGAAAAAAAAAGCTTTGAGTACAGCTCCTTATTGCACACAGGACAGGCATTGAGCAAATGTCGGAGAGTACATTGTTCATAATTCTGACCGAAGCAGTGTTGAGACTTGGTCTCTGGGATATATATTACGGGCAACGAAAAGGGAGGAACAAGTTCTAGTCATTGAGAACACTGCAAACCTAGCCCAACTCGACTGTCGCAGTTACCCAGCACGGCTCATACAGAAAGATGTGGTTTCAGTATCCAAGGGCCCACTGCGAAGCTACACGTCCGAGATAGGCGTAATCCACCCATGGCTTTGATGATGATGATGATGTTCCTCCTTCGAAAGCGAAGATGAGCAAGGCATGAAAAAAACATTAAATGCGATGAAAGAAAAAAACATATAAATATATATAATAATTAAAAATTGGTAATTAACTAATTTAGTTTGTGAGTTCGTAGATGCCTGATGAGTCCGATTCGTGCACGGAAAGTTATATTGCAGTGCATGCAGGAGTGCTGAAGGTTCGGGGTAGGAGAATTTACGGATTTGTCCTTCCACTTCTTTCGCTTGTGAATTGCCCGCAGTGTTCTTTCTTTTTCAAATTTCGTGATGCCAGCAGTTATCTGAGTGTGCCAAGGTGTATCTTCTCCGGAAATATAGGAAACTCACATAATCAACATCTTACCAGGACGTTCAGTCTGCATACTCGTCCACTATGGTTTCTTGAACGGAGAACGTGACATTAATCAGTATGTCATGTGTCACATGATGCATATTTATAATATAGAATGAAGAAGCTTAGTGAAAGCATACAATAAAATTAACGTAAAATAACGGCAACACTCATGAACATTTCAGCTCTGACGCACGTACTCCATGATGCGATGATAAAGAGTTTCAGACTCATAACTATGCAGAATACGACTGGCAAGTTGTTGGAAGAGACTGCTGCATGGAAATTGTACCTGAATCTAGAGAGGAATAACAGTCTGTCCTCAACTTTGGGAGGGTATCGTCCAGGTAAGCAGACGTGTCACAACGATGCCATATTCGCGCAAGATATGTTCGAAAGTTTTGACAAACGAATGGAGACATGCGCTGCTGCAATAGACCTGGAAGATGCTTATAACAGAGTTCCCTTGGGTGTCTTGATGACCATAATACTGCAACTCCAATTTAGTCCTTTCAATGTCAGATGGATTATCTCGGCACTTTTTCAGAGACATGTTGTTCCTAAGTGTGGGAGTTGGTCTTCGGCACCAACAGTCATAAGCCCGGGACTACCACAAGGGTCAACTCTGTCCCCAATATTATTTAATGTGTATACAGCTCAAATTACAAGCTGTCAGATTGTAGGACCCGAGAGAACTGTGTCCTATGCTGATGGCATCTTGGTATATAGGCAGGGCAGAGAAAGAAAAGCGATCGCCATGAATTTTAAGAGGAAGCTTGATCGTATAAGGGATTGGTGCAGTAATTCTGGAGCTGTTGTTAATCCATCAAAGGCATCGATAATATGGTTTTCCCAAAATAATCACATAGTAAACACGCTATCGGTTACTTTGAGAGTGTATATCCTTGAGAGAACCGGCACAATGAAATACTTAAGGGTTATGTTGGACCGCAGTCTGAGTTTCAAAGACCATGTTGATCACATCATTGTAAAGGCTTATAAAGGTCTTGCGGCGATGAAAGTTATGGCTGCTGCCGAATGTGAACAGAGGCAGCTATTTCTGCTGTATCAGTGATTGGTAGTGGCGGTTGTAGAGTACGCACTGGCGATTCTAACACTGAGTCAAACTCAAACAGAACGATTTGATATAATCCAAAATGAGGCAATGCGAATTATGTTGGGATGTACGACATACGTCGGTACGAGCTTTGCGATACTTACGTTGATTGCCCAACTGCATAGCAAAGAATAAAACTCTGCAGGGCGCGGAACTGCCTACAAATCACCGCTGATAAAGAACATCCTCTACACCCTGAAATTCTCAAAGTGAAAGGCAGTCGACTTAAGAGAGGAAAGTCGTGGATGGTACGCGCACAAGATATCCTACAGAGTAGTGTACAGATTTGAGGATGTGCTTCCTGGTACGGAATGGAGGCGTGCGCCCTTAGATTGTCCGACAGCCTTGAAAGTAATAACACCACTCAGTAGAGAATGCAGGGAATGGTGTACGGCAGTGGTGGAGATGGAGGTACTCGCTCTAATCGGTGACAATTTCAGGGAAGGTGATATGATTGCATATACAGATGGATCGGTTGAGAGACACATCAGAAGTGCCTGAGCCTTCACAGCTCAATGGTGGGGAGAAACCATCACAGAGGAAAGTGGTGCTTTCGCTCAGACGACATTTACATGACATTGGAGGTTTTGACAGTAACCAAAGCTTTGCAATGGGTCTGTTTGCATACTATCTGCGAGCATTCCTGCATACTCAGTGACTCGATGAGCATGATTGTGAAAGTTCAGGCGGGATACATTCGGGAACAGTGGCTGGATGCAGTGAAAAATTCATGTATGCGTAAAGTGACTTTCATTTTTGTACTGGACATGCGGGAGTCCAGGGTAATGAGAGAGTAGATAGGATGGCCGCACTCTCTGCTACTACGGCTGTTGGTGGGACGATGGATCGAGCAGACATTTTGAACACCCACGGCAAAACGCATGAGCAAATGACTGTATAAGCGACGATGACTCTTGTTCCATGTCTAGAATAAAGGAATTTGGTTTGAAATGTGGTGTCGATAAAAAGAAGCTGTTTCGTGGGCAAGAAAGAATGATGGTCAATCAACTGCGTACTGGCACCGTCAGTCAATGTGTAATGGCGGTTACACTCAAGGAGAGATCTGAGCACATATGGATTTGTCCGGAGTGCAATGACGATGATCCAACGACTATACAATAACTAACTATACAATAAAAAATAATTAATGAAACAACGAGATGAAACCAAAAACAAACTACTAAAACACCTATCCATGACCGGGTTCAGTAAAACGACCTGTGCACAGAAAAGGTAAACATGACATGAAATGCATATTTTCATTATTTCCATGCATTTTGTTGGTCGGAATTTGCTTTCTGGGCATGCTACTCCAAGTATATAAAAAGTGACCAACAAATGTACGACAATAATAAAAAAGGATCGAATGAAGTCATGTTTACTCTCTGTACAGATGTCTTCTTTACCGCTGACTGACCTTTGCTGGACTTTCCTCAATTAACTGCTGAGCTAGGCTTATGTTACTGGCATCTGTGTACAGCTCAGTTGTTGAGTTCTGCATGCTCGTGTTGTATGCCATCATATAAAGTTGTTAACAGCTTGTTAATCTGAGGAAAATATGAACATTTCTCATTAATACAGACTTCATAACGAGGTGATTAATATAAGTAAATATATATTGTTTCTGGCCAAAGAACGCCTCCTTGCCCAAGACAGAGAGGCGTATCCACGATGAAGACAATGTCGTTGAAAGAATATCTTACTCGTATTTGATAGTAAATTAATAGCATATTCTTTTAATTACGTAGCCACTAACCCAGTATTTTTTGGACGTAGCTATTTTCTAGGTAATATAAATACATTATTAATTTCTTATTGGATTCTGAACGTTCCGGATGCGCGATTTTCTGGGACGGGACATTGGCTGTACATTGTACAGTGGCTGTAACTGATGCTCTGTGCGCACAGCGGTCTCTTTTGTGTGTGTATGTTTTCCGTGCTTACATTACGCCAGATGTTCTTATAATGTGGTCTCTCATAGGTTGGTAAAGACTGGTTACATTTACAAACAGAAATATTAATAGAAATAATTAACAACAGAGAGGCAAAAACAAAAGCTACATACTGCACAAGTTATTTATTTTATCCAACCTTCACACACTTAGATACATGGCAATTTCGAAGAGATACATACGAAAATGCAAATGTAACTATCAGTATGTTATTCTCCTACGTAAAGGATTAATGATGGCAGATGTGAAACAGAAGTTAAAAGGAGAATAGGAATAGCTAAAAGTACCTTCAATGACATAAGGAAAATGTTAACATCTAAACAAATTACAAACAAGTTAAAAATGAGAATTATAAAATGCTTCATCTACTCCATATTAATGTATGGCTCAGAAACATGGACACTAAATAAACAATTAGAAGACAGAATTGATACCTTTGAGATGTGGGTATATATAAGAATAGGGAGAACGTCAAGGAAAGAGTAGAAAACAAATAAAGAGGTGCTATAGACACTTAATATGAAGAAAGAAATACTAAGAGAAATAAAGATCAGACAAATAAAATATGTAGGTCACATTAAAAGACATGACACCATATTGAAGACCTTACTTGAAGGTAAAGTCAAAGGGAGGCGAGCAGGAAGGTAGGCAGATATACAAGTGGGAGAGTAACATCACACGATGGACAGGTCACAGTCTAGCAGAATGCACCACTAAGACAAGAGATAGGGGATGTTGATGATCCGTTGCAGCCATCCTTCGTTGCGGAGACGGCACTAATGGTGATGACAGATTAAATACCTTCTAACCTGACACATGTACCCTTTATCCTACTGCCTGGTTCATTTCTTTTGAGATGTTTCTCTCGAAGCCAGTGAAGCATTTCCTCAACAACAGCCATTCTAACAATGTAAGTATTTGTAGGCACTTAACTGGCCGGAATAGCAAGTTTATTGCCATGCGTGCATACTAAGTTAATCAATGAATATGATTAATAAAGTCAAAACAGTTTAGGCACTTAGGGAATAGATGGCGTCTTTAGAGAGAGCTAAGATGCGGGCACCACTATTGACACTTACGCTATCTTTCTCCACGGACACGCAATGTGAAGGAAAACGAACTGACCGATCCATTAGCTTGCATTGCCACTATACTTGGTGGTCATCCTATGGACAAAACAGACATACTTATTTCTCTTCACGAGTTCGCACAATCAGAGGATTTTGAGATGAATAAGCATGAATCAATATCGAGAATGCGCGAATTAGGAGTGAAGATTGGTGTGGCCCGCAGATACCATCTGACAAAGATTTAAAAGAGAACAGTAACCAATATAGGACCGGAAACATCAGCCATTATACCCTGAGAGATTTACTGAAACGGAAATGTGAGCACCTATGTACGTTTCCGGTATAATCAACATATATCCATTGACACGCTGCAAGCATATTCTTACATTGCCCTCATTACCAATCTGCATGCATTTCCTGATATTGTCCTCACTGCCAATTGACAAGTATCCATTGATATTGTAAACAAAGCCTCTCTGCAAGCATTCCTTGATATTGTAAACACTGCCTCTCTGCAAGCATCCTCTAATATTGTCATCATTACCACTCAGAAGCCTTTTCTGATATTGCCATCACTGCTACTCTTACAGAATTCCGTAATGTTGTTCTCACGGCCACACTACAAGTATTTGCTTATATTATCATATATATCTCTCTGCTAGCGTCCATGATATTGTCATCACTATTACTCTACAAGCAACCCTTCGATGTGATACTACCGTTCTTTTACCAGTGTTATATTCATAAGGTCGTCGATATACCGCGTACATTGACTACTTATGCTGCCTTATGTTCTCTTAGCTGGTACATATGATTGATCTTTCTAACCAATCGAACAATCTGTATTTCGTGTTCGCTTTTCAGAGTCATTATTCGTCGAAGTTCAGGGCTGTGCATGTGCCTATGGCAAACTACGAAAGTGTATTTAAATAATCATTTGCCAAGAAACCGATTAGGAAATACGCATACGCATTATATATATTCATGTAACCATAAACATTGAATTCAAGTACTTTATTTTCTTTACATTCTACACCCGTAACACGATATATTAACGTTAGGATTAGACACGCAATAAAATAAAGAGAACATACAGTCAAATTAAAATCAGTATAACAAACATTCAAAATGACATCAGTAGAACACACGGACAATGTGACATCTGTAGAGCACAGAGTTAAATTAACATCATGAGAAGAAACAGTCAACGCAACATTGGGAGAACAAACAGTAAATGTACACAATAAATATATCATCAGGAGAACAAACTAAATGTAACATCAGTAGAGAAAACCACAGTTAAAGACACCGACTATTTTGTATTATCGAAAACTTAAATACCACTTATTATAGTGACATGTGTTATATTTCGTGGCTACGTTCAGCTAGCCAAAAGTAGGATGCATTAAACTAACTCTATGTGTATGTCAGAAACGTATTTTAAATACAGTGTCCCTGTCATGATTGAAAATGCCACAATAGCTGTTGTAATTCTCGTGTGTCCCTAAACGATTAGGTTTATTGTAATACGATAAATTTAAATACAAAGTATAGAACGATGCAATGTCACAACGGAAGTCATTTCAAAGAACAGGAGAATTGTTTCTCTGCACGCACGATTCCTGTTCTGCTATTACTTCTATGATAGCCGACAAAGATTATTGTCAATGTTCTAATAAAAATTACAACATTTAAAACTTTAAGAAACACAACAAATATTAAATGCAGTCTGATATATTAAATAAGAGAAATCCCATAAATAGGGGTGGCTGCATTAAAGATAACAATGGAAAAATAATATTTGATAAATTAGAAGTACTTACAAGATGGGCAGATTATGTAACAGAACTGTTTGACGACCAACGGAACAAAAAACTAACACTGCACAACAATGATGGACCAGCAATACTGAAATCAAAAGTAGAACATGCAATACATTCAATAAAATGTGGAAAGGCCGCAGGCTCCGACAACATAACAGCAGACATAATAAAAAACTCTAAATGAGTTTGGTGTAGATACTATCACATAGTTTTGCAATGACATATACGAAACAAGCCATATACATACAGACCTAACATCATCAATATTCATACCACTGCCTAAGAAGCCCAGGGCTGTGGACTGTACATAATATAGAACACTAAATCTAATGAGCCATCTAATTAAAATACTCCTCAAGATTTTACATTGAAGAATTAAGAACAAGATAGACACGGAGGTCGGTGAAGACCAATTCGATTTTAGGAAAATCAAAGGAACCAGAGAAGCTATACTGAGTATCCGGATAGTGAAAGATAAATATGTAGAATTCCAAAAAAGTATCTATATTGGCCTCACAGACTACAGCAAGACCTTTGACAAAGTCCAACATGAAAAATTAATCAAATGTCTTCAAGAAAAAGGCATAGATGGAAAAGACATCAGACTGGTTAGAAATATATATTTGGAACAAACTGCATCAATAAAGTGTGAAAAAAGCTAATCACCATACATAGAAATAGGAAGAGGGGTAAGACAAGGATGCATTTTATCACCAAGCCTATCTAATATCTACACAGAGAATATCTTAAAAAATTTATAAGAACTACCAGGACTCAAGATCAATGGAAAATACCCAATGGAAAAAACAACCTTAGATATGCAGATGCCACTGTTCTTTTGGCAGAAAGTGAACATGAACTACAAAGACTAATAGATCAAGTCAATAAATCAAGTAATGAATCATGGATAAATATAAAAAATTACAAACCATGATAATCAGCAAAGACACAGAAGAACAAGAGGAAAACAAAAACATACATGGAGAAACTACAAGTATAACATTATCAATATCTTGAACACATAGTCACAAATGATGGCAGAAGTTAAAAGGATAATATGAATGGCTAAAAGTACCATCAATGACATGACAAAATTATTAATATCTAAACCAATTACAAACAAGTTAAAAATGAGAATTATAAAATGCTACATCTATTCAATATTAATGTATGGTTCAGAAACATGTACAGTAAATAAACAATTAGAAGTCAAAATTGATGCCTTTGAGATGTGGGTATATAGAAGAGCCGTGTTAGCGCAGTGGTTGAGGCGGAAATGTTTTCCAGATCGCAACGGCTCCCGGGTCGATCCAGCCTTAAATGGGTACCGGATTAATCCGGGAAGTAAAGACTGCGAGAGAGAGGAGATGGCTACCGCCCTCATTTGCAGATCCTCTGTTATGTGAGATCGCTAACACCTCACACCCATACGGTATTAACAAATGATATGGGTTAATTTACTTTTGTTTCACTATATAGAAGAATATGGAGAACATCATGGAACGAGAAGAAAACAAATAAAGAGATACTAAAAACATTTAATATGAAGAATGAACTACTAAGAGAAATACAGATCAGGCAAATAAAATACTTTGGACACATTAGAAGACATGACACCTTATTGAAGAACTTACTTGAGTGTAAAGTCAAATGGAAGCGAGCAAGAGGTAGACAGAGTTACAAGTGGGAGAGTAACACCACACGACGGGCAGGTTACTGTCTAGCAAAGTGCACCACTAAGACAAGAGATATGAGATTTTTGAGATACGTTACAGCCATGCTTCGTTGCGGAGACGGCACTTAATGATGATGATGATATATTAAATACATACATATAGTTTAGTTAGTTTAGTGTGTTCCGTTGATGCCGCAGACGTCATCACTGACAGGTGTCCAGATTCTTGGTTTATTATGTTTTCATATTCAAAATATAACACAGACGCTTGATGTATACAAAATATAAAAAGAGACTATATGTATACAAAATATAACACAGACGCTATATGTATACAAATGACAACAAATAGACTATATTTATACACAATATACCACGGATGCTAGATTTATACAGAATATAACACAGACGCTAGATTTATACAAAGTATGACAATAGCCAGATGAGAAATGAATACTCACGAATGGACGTGTGTTGTTATGTCGATAGGACGCTATATACCGCTAAATATGTTTTGAATTTGGTATATTTATTTGTATTCAAATTCATGTTTGATTGAGGTTAGCTGTACCCATCATGTAAGTACAGGAACATATTCCCTCGTATGTCTAGTCTACTAGTGATGGCTATAGATGTCATCGTTCAGTGGAAGTGGCAAGTCATTGAACGTATTAGTGACCACCGGCGAAATTGGATGTGTCGGCAACTGCCACAGATAAAACAGTGATACAAAACATTATATTTATTTAGTCATCATTCAGGAAATCTAGCAGACCACTGTCCTGCTATAAGAGAAATTGGGTAAGAGTTTGAGAATGAACATCATTCCTTTCTCCGGAATAAAAACGTATTTGAAACAAGAACATTTCTGAGATAGTTAAATGTCGCCGGTGCAGTTTTACATTTATTTTTTAAATTACTAATCATAGCTACGTTAGTTCAGTATGATATCCATTTTGTTAAATTTTCACGAGAATAATAATGCAGGATCTTGTTTCACAATTTTATGTTTACAAATGTTTTTTTAGTATAATTGGATGACATCCCATTTCTTAATGTGTGGAAACGATGAAGAATTTTCTTACACAATAAAGACACCTTCACAGACAAAGACACGTATTGAACAGACTGAAATGTTGTTTACTGCAAGAAGCCGCACGAAAATAGTCTCAGCAGGAGACAATCTCAAATGACAACAGAATTCCTTCTACTATTGTGTATAACTAGAAAAAAAGATAAGAACAAAGAAGATTTCGTCTAAAGTTGCCAAGAACAAAGAAGGTTCCCATCTAAAGTTGCAGAGAAACCGTAATAATTTCTTGAAGATCAATGAAAGAAAGACGCATGAGATGTGGAAAAGAAGAACCTATAGTGAAGTCGTTCAAAACATCATGTGACACAAGAAGCAATCATGCCGACATATAAAACAGCACATATTTCACAAGTGCTTCTAATCCATCGTTCTATTTCTTCTACGTAATCATCTTTCTTCCTTCGCTCTCTCGCTTGACATTCTTCACGTCTTCTTCCAACATCTATACAATTACAATTGCACTGCAAATAATACAATAGTTCAACACATATCGTGGACGAAACACATTCTTGGCTATGCTTGTATCAAAATATAGAATATTAATCAAATGCTGTAGCATAATAATAAAATATGTGCATATAGACAAATGTCTTAGAAACATAAATAATATGTGCATATGGACAAATGTTGTAGGAACATAATTCAATTTGTGCATATTGACAACTGTCGTACAGATAACAATGTGCTTGATAACGATATATCTTCTTACGGTATAAATATGTCTGCTTAGAAACGCATCCAAAGAAATACCATCACCCACTGATGAGTGATGCATATACAGAACAAAGTAGACACCAGTATTGGGACAGGTGGGGTGAGAGTTTAAAAATATTTTCTCAAAAAGATGGAAATTATATATATATATATATATATATATATATATATATATATATATATATATATATATATATAATATATATATATATATATATATATATATATATATATATATATATATATATATATATATATATATATATATATAAGAACACATTCATTTAAAATGAAGTGTTAAAGAAAGATCCTACGAATATCATGGACATATGAAGGCTGGCTTCTAAATACTACCACAAGAAGACAGCTACAGTATCTTGTACACTTAAAACGACGTAATGGCATCGAAAAGTTGAATCTAGAGGGCAGAGTGCCAGGCACGAGAAGAAGTGGAAAGCCATGAAGACAATGGACCAGCAATATCGAAGAATGTATGAACATGTCTATGGTCAATACATGCCTGCTTGCCTAGAACAGAGATGCGTTCAGCTTATTCACGACGAAGAAAACGTAGTGGACACACATAAATATATAATCACCAGTTACG
The DNA here is from genome assembly GCA_034231615.1 of Meghimatium bilineatum. Lineage (NCBI taxonomy): Eukaryota > Metazoa > Mollusca > Gastropoda > Stylommatophora > Philomycidae > Meghimatium > Meghimatium bilineatum. Next base: position 49,183,101 of record CM067300.1, read on the forward strand.
TCAGAGATATGGGTGTGATTGTTTGTATGTTACTGCGTGTGTTCTGTATTTATAAATTGAATTTGTACGGCATAAAAAGAAATAAGAGACAATTGTATGATAGAAAATTGTCAGTAACCGTGCGTCGATAGAGTCCATCATCATCAGGTGGCATATCCTTTCCAGAACGTAGTCTTTTCTATGGAGTTCTTGAACTCTTCGCGGTCTTTAGAAAGTTTTCCTGCTTCTTTCTTGACATGCACAGGTATTCCAGAATGTCTTTTGTCCAACCGTGTCTTGGGCGGCCTTTGTCCCTGTTGCATTCTATTATCCCCTCCAGTAACATTCTATCCATGCCGTTGTGTCTCTTAAGATGACCGAAAAATAACTAGATTTTCCTTTAACATGGTGTTCAGATGCCAGCCTTCATGGACGTTAATTGTTCGTAACACCTCATGGTTTGTTTTCCTTGCTGTCCATGGTATTCTCAAAACTCTTGTATAGCACTTTAATTCAAATGATGTTATTCTCGTGGCCAATGTTTTATTTAGTGTCCATGCTTCAAATCCATATGTCGCCACAGGAAATAAACATGTTCGTAGTAAACACAATTTGGTTCTTATGTTAGTACCCTGCCATAGTGTTCACACATCAATATATTATATGAGGTATTGCATGATTAAAATTATAAGAAGTATACACATTAGTACAATTAACATCACACAGGACCGTATATATGACTTGGATATGTTGGTTGTTATTTAGTAATGAACTGATATTTCTATTCTATGGTCAACTACTCCATATCCAGGTGTGTATTTCAAACGAGAGTTCAGCTGAATGCTTTAACGTAGAAACAGAACTAAAACAACATTACATTATGCCACCAATGCTTTTTCGCGAGGCTATAATCGAGGTTAAGAAAATTACGCAGAGAATAAACATTTTGGTAATAAATGAACAGATAATGGAGATCTTAAGTATCTGGATTTTGCAGATGGCTTGGTGTTATTGGTCCAATTCCTATTAAGGCACACGGCGTGTTAAATCGAATTTGTCATCCTTTAGAATAATTTGAACTTCAAGTTAACACTTTCAAGACTAAAATCATGAATTTTACTAACTGTAATTTTAGAATCACTCTCAACGGAGAAACAATTCACCATCGATAACGTTTCCTATTTAGGCAACAAAGTGGTACAAGATAGAGATATTGTAGAACAAAAGAGAAATCAGTTAATGAAAATACAAAGAAAAGCGGTTAGCGTTTTGTTGCCTTCAGAAACTGTGAAGTTGGTTGATCAATCTTCTGTATACATCGCTGTCATTTGGACCATGAGGATGGAGATAGAGGGAATTACAGCAGGACTTAATTGGTTATTCTTCTTCTTCTTCAGCGTTCATTCTCAAACTCCACTGGATCTCTCAAGTAGCAGGACCATGATCTATTCTATATTTCCAGCTGGATGTAGTCCAGAGATTGGAAATGCGTTGTGTGCCGATTTATTTACACCAATGAACCGATACATCAGTCTTCGGTGGGACTTACTTTGTTTATAACTGATACATCAACACACTTGGTAATACTCACAAACTCTCACAGCACGCTGCGCAAGATAGAAAAGCACATGCTTAGAAAAGAATGGTGGGAATTATTGAACAACTAAATGGGAGTATTTAGAGAGGTCGGAACGAAATGATATTTTTTCGGAAAGCCCCGAAGATCACACAATCAACACCTGACCGGGACTCTGAATCTACATATACTGGGATGGCTGCTGGAACGGAGACTGGAGCACTTATGTGAGTGCCCTATGTGATGTGATGCTAGTCTCTAATCAATAATCAAGCGATTTCTATCAGAATTGAGTCGGTACAAAATGTATTCAACAATTTAATAAACATCTCGAAATACGAAAACAATAAGTAAATATAAAAAACTAGGACTGTTGAACTTCAGTGTAATACATGTTCTTATATATTGTTATAAATATTGAAAATAACACAATCATTGGAGAGGAAATTAATTTCATATGAAAATACATGTCTCTTAGAAAACTCTTAAATATTGGTTGGAAATAATTATAATCAAACAAGCAAATAAGTGAAGGCACCAAACAGCATTATATTTCTACAAAAATAAGAAGAGAGCCATGACGCTATAGTAGATATGTACTTTGGATGAAAACATATTGCCACTACAAGTATTAAAATGGGTACAAGAGGGAAAAATAAAAATAAGAAGACGAAAACAGTCTTTTGGCGCAACAACCATCACGGAGAGTATGAGATTGGGTCTAAAAAACATGCAATGATTACACACATTAGCACATCATATCGCTCCAACTGGAGAGCTCTTGTTTCTGCCATTTGCATCGTATTCGGAGAAGAAGGATTAAATATATAAATAGTACATCATTGGCTATGTAGGACTAGAGATCGGTTTGTTTTATGTCGTTGGAGTTCGTCAAGCATTGTTTTTCCTTGAACAATACTATTAGCCTGTCTGATATTAAAAAGTCTGTTGCGGTGCGCAAAGTGAATGCATCCAAATGGATCAACGACTCAAACGGCAAAACAGCAAAGTGTTTGACATATAAAAGGCAAGTTCAGGCCATAACAATGAATGTTGGATGGCCACCGTGGAAAAGACTGGAACCTTACCACCAGTGGCGTATCCTGGGGTCTGAAAGAGAGCATGCAACTTTTAAAAAATGATAATTTTCTACTCACCCAGTTATTTGAAGTTCAGTTCTATTCTGCGGCTCTTTCTGCTAAAGTCCTCTGTTACTTTGTTATAAAAGTCATCATTGCCTTTCATCTCTACAAGAAGGTCTTTTTCAATTGACATCATTGATAGAGCAGAAAGACGACATTGCCCCTGCGAGTTCATTATGACATTTTTAATGCGTTTTAATGCAGAAAACGAACGTTCCACTGAAGACGACGATGCAGGAATTGTCAATATTAATTCACAAAGTTTATGAAGTTCTGGAAGACCACTGTGAAGTCCTTTGTTCAAAAGAAATCTATGAACCACAAAGCCAAACGACTTTCTTATATAAATCATTGTTAAATGAACGGACACATTTTGTTCCTTCTCGTTTCAAACTGCTTAACGCAGGAATCGGTCTGCCCATTTTTACCAAGTCCAATTTTTCATTAAATGTTCGCGATTGAAACGGTCGCTCAAATAAATCTACAACAACATCATTAATAGAATCAGCCATAATAACCACCACAGTAAACAAATATACTAAGTTTAGTAATTAACAATAGCAATACACATGTTTCTGTACAAACACAAAATATTAAATATCAGCTGATTAAAATCACGTTTGAAGTTTTGAAATCGAAACTACATCGCTGTGTAAATGTGCGTGTGTGTTGAGTAAGATCACGTGACGTGTACCAAAAGTGACCAGAAATAGCTTACTAAACAAGTGTGTGTGTATGCAATCAAGATTTAAATTGCTTGCATTGTTATCATTAGTTTAACATTCAAATAAAAGTACTAGAACATAGAAATTGCACTGTTTCACACCAGTAAATAATTGTTCATCAATCAATTTATTATTTGCCAGTGCTAAATTGTTATAATAGTGATTGAATCATAAAATGTATTATTTTTTTTTTCATCGCAAGCTTACTCTGGAGACAAGGATTTAAAAAAAACACACAGTATATCACTGCGCTTATATGTAAAGGGACTATTTTAACGAAAGCAACTTTAAAATTGCTTCAGTGTGGCCACTTGCAACTTTCATATGTGTTGCCAGCACTAATTTTCGGAAAAATTCAGATTTGTGAGAAAAATATTTTAAAATATATTTTTGAGCAATGCTGCAAGGGCTAAGTTTGGATGGGGGATAGATCACTGACTGGTTTATCATTTTCGCAACTCTTGAAGGCATGCAATGCTTGCCTTGCTTATGCTTAGTATACGCCACTGCTTACCACGTACACCAAAAGCCAAGCAACGGACCAACAACATATACAGATTAGGAAACATCATATTAGAATAAGAACATGGAATCTTGGAACACTTATACCAGTCAGGGAGACTAGAAATCTTAATATTGGTGGCAGAAGCATTTAATGTAGATATTATAGGAATAGCAGAGGCAAGATGTAAAGATGATGGGTACATAAAAAAGAAACATTTTAGTTTTATACATTCAGGAGGAGATAACCATGAACGAGGGGTAAGAAATAGAAAGATACATAAGCGGGTACTGGACATATAACGACAGAATTATGATGCTAAAGATCAAAGCAAAACCTTTTTATCTAGACATTATACAAACATGTGCACCAACTACAGATTGCACTGCAGAAGAAATAAAAAAATTACTATGATCTACACCATCTACTCAAACTAGTAAAATCAACATACATGATAATAGTCATGGGAGACATGAATGCAACAAATAGAGAAAGGAAGACACAAGAAAATTGTAGAGCACTTTGGACTAGTGACAAGAAATGACAGAGGGAACAACTTATACAGTTCTGTGAGGAGAACACCATGCACATTTGTAAAACATATTTTGCACATGAAAATAGACAATTATATACATGGAAAAGTCATGGAGACACAAAGAGGAACCAAATAGACTACATTATGATCAACAACAGATTTAGAAATAGTGTCAAGAACACGAAAACATATCCAGGAGCAGATATCAGCTCTGATCATAATACAGTGCTGAGAAAATACATGTCAAACTTATAAAGATAGAACATAGAAGAATTGCAGATCCACAGATAGACGCATCAGTACTAAAATAACCAGACATGCAACAAACATACCTTGTAGATGTAAGGAATATATATGAACATCTAATGATAGAATGCAATACAGAAGAGAAAATCCAGAAGAAGAAAATCGACAATACATGGGACAGTCAAAGGAAAAGTACTTTAGTGAGAATTTATCAATAAGAAAAGTCAAAACAAACAAACATGGATGACTTTGTCAAGATGCGCAAATTATACGAAAGAACTACTTAATGAGAAACGGAACAAAAAAACCAACAATGCACAACAACGATGGACCAGCAATACTGAAAGCAGAGGTAGAACATGCAATACAATCAATAAAATGTGGAAAGGCTGCATGTTCCAACAAAATAACAGCAGACATAACACACATTTTAATGAATTTGGTGTGGATATTATCGCAGAACTTTGCAATGGTAGATATCAAACAAACCACATAACTAAAGACTAACATCATCAATATTCATATAACTACCTAAGAAGACCAGGGCTGTGGATTGTACATAATATAGAACTATAAGTCTAATGAGTCACATAACTAAAATATTCCTCAAGATAATACATGAAAGAATTAAAAACAAGATAGACACGGAGGTCGGTGAAGAACAATTCGGTTTTAGACAAAAAACAAAAGAACCAGAGAAGCTATACAGAGTATCCGACTAGTGATAGATAAATATATAGAAGTACAAAAAAGTATATATATATATTCGCGTCATAGACTACAGAAAGGTCTTTGACAGATTCAACATGAAAAATTACTTAAATGTTTTCAATAGGCATAGATGGAAAAGACATCAGACTGATTAGAAATATATATTGGGAACAGACTACATCAATAAGGTGTGAAAACAGCTACTCTCCATACATAGAAATAAGAAGAAGGGTAAGACAAGGATGTATTTTATCACCAAGTCTATTTAATATATACACAGAGAATATCTTTTAAAATATAGACGAAATACCAGGACTCAAGGTCAATGGGAAAATAAAAATCCTGAGATATGCATATGCCACTGTTCTTTTAACAGAAAGTGAACATGAACTACACAGACTAATAGATCAAGTCAATAAATCAGGTAATGAATATGGACTGGATATAAATATTCAAAAACAAAAACCATGATAATCAGAAAAAGACACAGAAGAAAACGAGATAAACATAAACATACATGGAGAGAAACTACAACCAGTAAAACAATATCAATATATTGGACACATAGTCACAAATAAGTGACATTTTCAATGACTGTGCAAAAATCATGCTACACAAAAAGAACAGGAAGAAGAAAGAGTATATATCAGAAGAAACTATGCGCATTATCCAAGAAAGAAGACACATCAAAAATAGTTGTAAAAACAGAACAAATTATAGAATCCTGTCAAGAGATATACAAAGAAGAATTAGACAAGACAAGCAAAACTACATAAACAAAATATGCCTGGAAATAGAAGGGCAGAAAAGCCAAGGTAACAGTAAAACGATGTTCGAAAATGTACGACAACTAAGAGACAGCAAACCTCAACCATCATTAAAAGTGCTGAAAGATAAACAAGGAAACATACTAACAGAAGGGAAGCATATCTTACATAGATTGAAGGAATACTGCAGTGAGATGTATAATGAGCCAAGAAAAACCAAAAACAGAACAATAAATGAATATGAAAAGGAGCCAGAACCCACAAAGGAAGAAGTAAGATACGCAATAGAAAGTCTAAAGAAAGGTAAAGCCCCAGGCAATGATGGCTTACCAACTGAAATGATACACGCAGGCGTCGAGGCCGGAATTAAGATTTACCACAAACTCTGCTGCAAAATATGGGAAAGCGGTACATGGTCGGATGAATGGAAAAAAAATCATTATATATACCCCTCCCAAAAAAGGCGACCTTCAGATTTGCTCTAACTACCGAACTATAGCCCTTATAAGTCAAGCAAGTAAAATAATGTTAAACATCATAATGCAAAGAATCAAACAGAAATTATAAATGGAGATAAACGAAACACAGGCTGGTTTCAGATCGGGCAGAGGAACAAGAGATCACATTCTTAACATGAGATTGATCATAGAAAAGTGTAGGGACTTTTCAACTGACCTGCACATGTGTTTCATAGATTACTCAAAAGCGTTCGACTGCGTCCAACACCAGCAACTATGGGAGATAATGAACAGCATGGGTTTCCCAAGACATCTGATTCATCTAATAGAGGAACTTTACCAAGATCAAAAAGCTGCAGTGAAGTTAGAGGACGATCTCTCAGAATGGTTTGAGGTACAGAGTGGAGTAAGGCAAGGGTGCACACTCTCCCCATACCTGTTCAACATCTACGCTGAAAGTATAATGAGGAACGTGAGAGAAGACATACACAACACTGACTACCACGCTTTAAACATAGGTGTATTCCTAATCCCGGAACTACGCTACACAGATGACACAGTACTTCTTTCAAACGATATAAAGGGATTGGAACAACTAATCAAGAACACAAAGAAATATAGCGAAGCACAAAATTTGTATTTAAACACGCAGAAAACAAAAATCATGTCAACAGATATAACAACACAACAACCAAAAATCAGAATTGACAATACCGAGATAGAATGTGTGGATACATGTGAATACTTAGGAGCAAACATCAACGGTGCAGGAGACTGCATGGCAGAAATAAGGAAGAGATTGGCAATGGCATATTGCAAAATAACACGGCTGAAAAACATATGGAAAAACAACAAAATAGAAACGAAAGTGCTAATGTTACGAACTTATATTTTTCCGGTTGCAACATACGGCTGTGTAACATGGACTCTAAGTAAAACAGTGGCAAAGAAGATCAACGCATTCGAGCTGAAATGCTACAGAAAGATACTTAGAATATCATGGAAGGATAAAATCAGAAACTCAGATATTATAAACACACTGAATATTCCAGAGTGTTGGTTACTAAACACAATAACAAAAAGAAAACTACGCCTGTTTGGTCATATAAAGAGACATAACTGTTTAGAAAGACAAATAATGGAGGGAAGAGTACCTGGAAAGAGGAGAAGGGGCAGACCAAGAAGACGATGGACTGACGACATTAAAGATAACATGAATACATCGCTAGAAAATGCAAACCACATCGCCCAAGACAGAGAGAGGTTCATAGAGTTCATTGGGAAGACAACGTTCTGGAAGGAATACGTCACATGACAGTCACAAATGATGGCAGATGTGAAACAAAGTTAAAAGAGAATTGAAATTACTAAAAATAACTTCTATGACATGAGAAAAATATTAATATCTAAACAAATTACAAACAAATTAAAAATGAGAATTATAAAATGCTACATCTATTCTATATTAATGTATGGCTCAGAAACGTGGACAGTAAATAAACAATTAGAAGACAAAATTGATGCCTTTGAGATATGGGTATGTATAAGTAAAGGGAGAACATCATGAACGCAAAATAAAACAAACACATAGGTTCTAAAAACACTTAATATGAAGAAATGATTACTATGAGAAAAAAGATCAAACAAATAAAATATTTTGGACACACTAAAAGCCATGACAACTTATTGAAGACCTTACTTGAATGTACAGTCAAATGAAAGCGAGCAAGAGGTAGGCAGAGAGAAAAGTGGGAGAGTAATATCACAAGATGGACAAGTAACAGTCCAGCAGAGTTCACCATAAAGACAAGAGAACGTGGATGTTAGAAGTCTGTTGCAACAAACCTTTGTTGCGGAGACCGCACTTGCTGATGAAGATTACACTATTAGCGCTTACAGTGTTGTGCGGTTCGTGCATTGAATCATTGAATAGGGTAGAGTAAATGGTCTAACTCTAGGCCTACATGTGTCTGAAATAGCCTGTAGAAGTACCTTCTGGCATACTCTCCGCATTATTAATAACAGGAGAAATGACAAGTCAGAATCTGGAACTTCAAAATCAGATGTTCTGGTTAGATGTTCAGCTTAAAACAATTGTTAATGATTTCAACACAAGTCGGAAAACAGGACGCACACCAGAAGAATGGCTTCACAGCTATCTTCTTCTCCTGGTAAAGCCAGGCAAAGACACCTCCGACATCAAGAATTATCGTATCATCACCTTATAAAATGAATGTCTACGGCACGGTGCTGAGAAAATAATATTTAGAAGACTGCCACTCGATTTAGAAAATAGAGGCCTACTTCCTGACACTCTAGGTGCATAAAAACCGATGAGAAACACGACCACAAATGCGGCAATCCTCGCCTATGAAATCTACGAGGGATTTCAGGCAATGGACGAAACAGTAGTCGCCACGGTCGACATAGAAGATGCTTACAACAGAGTCAGCTTTGGCCAGCTAATACATCTACAAAGCGAACTCAGCATGGACTGGTGGATAATTCGATGGATATCAATGGTGTTAATGTCCAGACATGTTGCTTTGCGGTTAGGACCACTTGCTATACAAGCACAGCAGAAACAGAAGAGGCATGATTGATGACGTCCAGCGTAATCTACAAGATATGTCGCTCTGTGTACTATCTACAAGGCAGTTATCAATCCCACCTAGGCAAACATCGTCTGGTTCTCACTGAACAACAAATTAGTCACAGACACATTACCAGCAGTCTCCTGCATGTGCATCAACATTGACAGGGAGCAGACTAAGAAATATCTAGGCATCACCTTTGATTGAAGTCTATTTTTCGAGAAACATGTCGACAATATCATTCAGAAAGTTGGGAAGGGTGTCAATGCAGTCAAAATCATGGCATCTACAGAGATTCCGCAGCGAACCCTTTTTTTAGATGATGCAGGCAGTGGTGTTCTCTGTGATGGACTATGGTTTATATTTATTGACACTGTCGCAAACACAGGTGGATATATTGGAGATAGTTCAAAATGAGGGCATAAGAGCTGTCCTAGGATGCACAATAGATACACTTATCGTGACCATGAGGTTTCTCCTATTCTTACCTAGCATCAAATCAAGACATAAAATAGCACAGGTTAACGAATACATTAAGGTCGCCAATAATGATCATCACGTCTTACACCAAACTCTAGACAGCGCAAACGGAAATCGAATCAAGAGAGGAAGGTCCTGGATGGCAGAAGCAGAAGATACCCTAATCAGAGTTTGTAGCTGGACGAAGTGGGAAGAGGATGTGAATGGGTGACATTTGACAAAGAGAGAAAATTATTGACAACAGTGGTGATACAGATGGGAAGAGAGTGCCGCGACTGGGCTGCCAACAGAACAGAGTAAATAATCCAAGAACTCATACTGCAGCACTCGAAGTCACACGATACAATAATTTACACAGACGTACTCAGTAACGCATTAAACAAACATGTGTGGTTGGGGTTTCGTGGCCTAGTAAAATGGAAAGAAATTACCTGAGAAGTCAGCTGCCTACTCCACTACATCGAGCATGAGAATGGAAATAGAAGCGGTGACAGCAGCTCTCACTTGGCTGGCGACGCAGCCACCAACTGACTCAGTTATTCTATCAGACTCTCAATTTAAGCTCCGCAAGATAGAAAAGTGTTTGATCAGAACTGAATGTGTCACTCTTCTTAACAATGTGCAGAGCCTTACATGGATTTACTGTCCTTGCCATGCTGTGGTCAGGGGAAACGAAAGAGCCGATTTGTTAGCTTGTAAAGCATTAGTGAACGGCACCGAGATAAGAAGAGACAGGATTGACTTGATTAGAGCAGTCATGTATACCCTACGAGAAGACGCGGAGGAAGTCGAACGTGACAATGTACATATTCAGAGAATGGTAGAGATGGGAGTGACTAGTGGCGATGGGAGAAAGTGTTCTCTCTCCGGAAAGATCAGAAGAACGCGTAATCAGCAACTGACTGGAACACTGACCTTATACACTTTAGGTGGCTGAGGGAACGGTAAGCAGAGAATATGTGGGAATGCCCCCAGTGCTATGACGCTTGTTCCTAATCAAGAGTAATCAAGAATCAAATGTTCTAGTTAGATACCACTCGACAACAAGTGATATTGACTTCCAGAAGGACTCTCTACACATCTGCCTTTTCCCCCTGGCAAAGCCAGGTAAAGACACATCATATATGAAGAATTATCGTATCTTCACCTTACAAAATGTCTACGGCAAGGTGATGGATAAGGATAATCGATAGAAGACTGGAATTTGATTAGGAAAATAGAGGCCTACTTCCTGACACTAGGTGCATACATACCGAGGAGAGACACGACCACAAATGCGGCAATCCCCACCTATGAGATCTACGAGAGATTTCAGACAAAGGAGGAAACAGTATACACCACGGTCGACCCAGAGATGCTTACAACAGAGTCAGCTTTCGCCAGCTTCATCTTCTTGTACATTCGCTCTCATATAACCACAACGAATATATCGTGATTTCCGCCGGGGAGCGTGAAGTACGTTGTGCTGTAAGTTCCACAGTAGAACTGTTTTATTTGCACCTCGTTTGGCCACTTGTGGTCTGGATGTCCAAGGTCCTGCACATCCGTTCGCCATGCCTTTAATTTGGGTAGGCTTCCCTAGTCCGTGACAGCATGTCTGTCGCCGGGTACGCTGGTGTGTAGTGCCAAGACGCTTGTCGAGCACGTCTTTCTCGCGCGATGTGTTCCGCCGTCTGTGAACCCATCTCGTGAAATTGGACGTACTCTTCCTGTGTCCATCGGATACTGAACATTTTCTCATCCGCGAGCCTGGTTCCGTATGAGGAAGAACTCGCCAGAAGAGTTGGATCCTGGCTCTTTCGCCTTCTTACCCGATGTGTCGCTCACAGACATAGTGAAACCCTTGCCCAAGTTCGAGTCTCACACCACGCATTTGAAAGCAATGCGTTCTCGAGCTGAGCGACCATGTCCCAAAGCACCTGATCCCATCAGGTACTGGACCCTTTCTCTCTACATGTGTATTTCCGGTATAGGAAAACCTGACAGTAGAGTTGGGCCAGGGCTAAAATCATTGAATCTTTTGTTCTTGAGCCCATCGTGTACGGAGCCCTTTATTTTTGCGAGCATGTGTTCGGTATAGGAAGGCTCGACATTAGAGTTTGGTCAGGTCTTCTTGCTTTTCCGAACGCCCATGATTTGGTCTGGGTCTCTGCCTATAAGGAGCACAGGTAACTAGAAGCTTGTCTCGAGCTAACAGTGCTTGTAGCTACCCTTTTCTAGTAACTTTTCACTTTCTATTTGCAGTTGTCACTGCCGTCTGGCGCTGTTCTGCTCTTTCACTGTATCATTGTAGTCATTATTAAATCTATTTGTCTCTCGCCATGCATCCACCTGTACGTGCCTTTTACATTGGCTGCCACTCCAATGTTCGGACTGGACTGACTAGCTTCACTGTATGTCGACAGTGTCGCTGTATGTGATGATGCTGATGGTGTCGGAGATATTGTCTGTCTCTTATGCAGTCAAAAATCTTTTCATCTGCTACCTCCACATTTTCGGACACGATCCCCAAATGATTTGCACAGAAACATCTCGAGCTTCTGTATTTCTGTTTCTAGGGTGCACTACGAGGAGGTACATTTGGGATCTTGATTATTTGCTAACCCTGGGTCCGCCGAGAGCAATGCTTTCCCTTTGCTCCCCTTTGGCTATCTAATACATATGCTAAGCGAATGTTAAGACCTGTTTCTCTCAGATTGGGATCTGGGTATCAGAGATGAGAACTATAGCACCAGGATTACCACAGTGATCGCCACTATCACATGTACTCTTTAACGTTTACATATACAAAATAGTGCAGATTTAAGACGCTGGGCCCAGATGGATACTGACTTGTGTGGACGACATCTTGCTGTACACGCACGGAAGAAACAGAAAAGACATGACTGAAGGCGTTTAGCGTGATCTAGAACATTTATCGCTCTGGTGTACTAACTACAAGACAGTCATGAATCCTACCAAGACAAACATCATCTGGTTCTCACTGAACAACAATATAGACACAGACACATTACCAGCAGTCTCTTGCATGGGCATCAACATTGACAGTGAGCTATGAAATATCAAGTCATCACTTTTGATAGAAGTCTATCTTTCGAGAAACATGTGGACAATATCATTTAGAATGTTGAATGGGATCAGTGCAGTCAAAATCATGGCATCTGCAAAGATTCCGCAGCGAACCCTTTTTTCAGATGATGCAGGTAGTGGTATTGTTTGTGTTGCACTATGGTTTAGGTTTCCTGACACTGTCGCAAACACAGGTGGGTAGATTGGTGAGAGTTCAAAACGAGGCATCATGTAATAAATTAATTAAAAAGCATCAAACCAAGAAAAGTCCAAAGACAACGACACTTATAGGAAATACTACATGAATAACATCAAACTCCAGATTATAACTAAATGTCGGACAATTAGACAATTCAATTCATTCATTAATTTTCCTTTTGCGCTGAAGTTAGCGCTTATGGCAGAGGTCAGATCTCTCCAGTTCTGTCTGTTCAAAGCTATTCTGTGCAGTTCTTGAATAGTATGAATATTGGTTGTTTTACTTTCTCTAAGTATTGTTCTTCTGAGTGTTTCTTTTGGTCTACCTCTTGCTCTTTTGCCTGTAGGTATCCATTCAAGAGATTGGTGGTGTATTCTGTTGGTGTCTGCGCGTAGGACATGCCCGATATAGGACCAACGGCGTTTTCTGATAACATCTGTGATGACATTTTGATGTGTCTCTTCTCTGATTTTATCATTCGATTTGAATTCACTCCAATGGGTGTTAGTTATACTACAAACTAAGACTAATGAGAAATTATGCTTCCTTAATGTCGATTCCCGTGATCTTTATTTTACTATTATTATACGTTGTATGACAGCCAATGAATATAAAGGGAGTTGTCCAATTTGGAAATTTTAGATGGTTGGTTTTCCCATTAGCCAATATGTTGTATACTGTAGGCGTTCTAGAGCTGATCGTCCTTGTCCCAATAGCGCCTGAGCCCATCAGGTACTGAACCCATTCTCTCTTCAAGTGTATTTCCGGTGTAGGAAAACCTGACAGTAGAGTTGGGCCAGAGCTAAATTGTTGTCCCTATTGTGCCTTAGCCCATCGGGTACGGAACCCTTTCTCTTCTCGAGCATATTTCCGGTTTAGGAAGGCTCGACATTAGAGTTGGATTAGGTCTTCTTGCTTTACCAGCGGCCAATGGATGGGTCTGGGTCTCTGTCTGTAAGGAACACAGGTAACTAGATGCTCGCCTCGAGCTGACGGAGCTTGTAGTTCAACTTTCCTACAGACTTTTCACTTTCTATTTGCAGTTCGCGCTGCCCTCTAGCGCCTTTCTGCCCTTTCATTGTTTCATTGTACTTGGTATAAAATCTATTTGTCTCGCCATGCATCTACCTTTACGTGCATTTTACATTGGCCGCCCCTCCAATGTTCGGACTGGACTGACTAGCTTCACTGTATGTCGACAGTGTCGCTATATGTGGTGATGCTGGTGGTGTCGGAGATATTGTCTGTCTCTTGTGCAGTCAAATCTCTTTCCATCTGCTACCTCCACATTCTCGGACACGATCCCCAAATGATTTGGCCAGAATCAGCTCGAGCTGCTGTATTTCTGTTTCCAAGGTGCACCGCGTGGAGTTACATTTGGGATCTTGGTTATCTGCTAACCATGGGTCCGCCTAGAGCAATGCGTTCCCTTCGCACCCCACCAAAGCCAATAACTATGAAGAAGTTGTCAACAATATGCAGACTGCTTTCACAAACCGTGGTTGCAACATGAGCATAAAAGTGCATTATTTATTGTCGCAAATGGATCTGTTTCCCGAGAATCTTGGACCAATGAGTGACGAGCAGGGAGATAGGTTCCATAAGGACATAAAAGAGATAGAGACCAGGTATCAAGGACATTGGGATATAGTAAGGATGGCTGATTACTGCCGAACTCTGAAGAGAGACATCAATGCTGCTGTGCACTCGAGAACGAAGAAGAAATTTAAATTTATGTCTTGAATTTTGTCAGTGATGACAAAACGTACATGTCTTTACCTTTTTTCAATGCCTTGTCTTCATTTATATAATTCCATGTTTGTAACATTTAATAAATACATTCTGTTAAATACTTTTATGTGATAAATGTAACACATAAATCAACTACTAATATCACTAAAATGTAGTTATGAATAGAAGGCTATAGTCAGAGATTACAATTTTGATAATCAATTTAGAAAAAAAAACCTGACCTGATTGAGAAAAATGGCTGCCATTTTTGGCTTCGGTGGCACAAAATTCTCATAATTCAGTTAAAAAAATTATATGACATCTATCAATTTAATTTTTTTTAAACCAGTGTAACTGGTGACATGTTCATGAGAATCCCTTGAAACTTACTGAACACAAAACTCTCTGACCACATTGACATATCAGCAGAATATCTATAAATGATTGACCTCCTTTGAATAAATTCAGTTTAAATTGCATTGGCAATGTATCTCACTGAATCACTATGTTCATCTCACTACATAACAGTGATACATCATGATTCGATGCTTACAGAATGGACAATCACAAAGTGTAGCAGCAAGATAATTAAATGTTATTTGTTGCACCATTAGTAGATGACCAACCCCACATATCTTGGTGTAACATTTGATGCCAAAATGACATGGAAACATCATATCAGCAAAGCAGAAACAAAGGCTAGAAGGAAGATAGCTATACTAAGAAAACTGAGTGGGACAACTTGGGGAGCTAATGAAATAATTCTAAAAATGTATACAACAAGCCATTTGACCACACTTGGAATATGGTTCTACATCACGGGGTTCATCATCAAACACTACACTACAAAACCTAGATAGAGTACAGAACCAAGCACTTAGAATCATTACAGGCGCAATGAGATCCACACCAATCATAGAAATGAAGAATATCGAAGGGATGCAGTCATTGAAAGAGCGTAGAGATACTAAAATTATAATTCATGGAGAAAAGTTTCTTTCCCACCATAGTCACCCAATGAAGGAAAGATTCAAGAATCTATCACACGGACGGCTTAAAAGAAGCAGCTTCATACACCAGGCCAAGCGTCTACGTAGACAGGTATCGGATCTACCAGAGGTAACAATACCACTGACATCTCAACCAGAACACACACCATGGGAAAAACGGACATGCCTACCAGTTACCATTCAAACAACAGTAGCAGGTGTGCATGGGGATGAACATCAGAATAATCTGCAGAAAAGAGTAGCAGATCTCAGTTTCCTTGATGATGTTTACCCAAGTGATCTATGGACCAGAGTATATGGATCAGCACAGAATGCAGTAAAAAATGGAGGAAGTGGTGTATATGTAGAATACCCAGATGGCACCACTGATACCACTTGTATACCAACAGGGAATTACTGCAACAACTATGACTCTGAAGTCAAAGCTATTTATACAGCTGCAGAGAAACTGTTAACATTGGACAGGACCTCACACCCTATTGTAATACTTACAGATGCAAGGTCAGTACTAGAGGCATTACAATCCAATAAACTTCCAGAGTTAAAAGAGGTATTGTCCATAGTACAAAATAGGTGTAGAGTTATACTGCAATGGATTCCATCACACTGTGGAATAGCAGGAAATGAGAGAGCTGATCAACTCGCCAAGGAAGGTGCTAACATGCAGCAACCGGATGTTCCAATCAGCTATCACCAAAAGAAATCCATGATAAAGGCACAACGAAAGCCTAACTTACCTCCACGGGATGACTACCACCTACTTAGCAGACAAGAACAGGTCATCATATTTCGACTGAGAACTCGACACAATAGACTAAACAGATGTATACAAAATTTAAAATTGGCCCAACAGCAAAGTGTAACTGTGGACAAGTCAACCAGACTTCAGAACATATCCTTCAAGAATGTGCAAACTATGACACATTAAGATGCACATACTGGCCTTCTGATACACCAATGAATGTTAAACTTTATGGTACAAAACAAGAAATTGAAAACACTGTCCAATTTATACAAGAAACAACACTGCAGATATAGACATTATTAGCGAACGAAAGAAGAGGAAGAAGAAGTTGCACCATTAATCGCCTTTGGAGGCGACTTCAACAAACTGGCTCAGTAGCAAACCGGCCGTCAGTGGAAGACCCAGAGTCACAATTCCTGCCGAAAACAGCTACATACATGCGTCACCTCAGGAATAGATTTTCATCTACGTTCACAGTCCACTCAATGCCAGCAGCTAGAGTATATTACAAATGTCCTGTTCTTACGGACCGGCCATCGCCAGGACCGACTGCGGTGGGCGATCCAGCATCGTGAAAGAAACGTTGGGAATGACTGAAGACGGGTTTAGTTAAGTGATGAATACTTTTGTGTGCTCCAGCGACACGACAGACAGAGAAGAGTTTACCATAGATTTCGCGAGTGCTTCACGCAGAACAGCCTTGATGAGGCTACTCCACATAGTAGTGAATGTGTACTGATTGGGAGGGGGGGGACGATCAACTTGGGAAGAAGTGGCCTGGATGCAAATTGAAGGAGGTCAGCATAAAAAACGACCCGTCGTTGAATTGATCCTGCTCGTGTACTTCCAATTTTTAGTTTGTATTTGTATATGCATATTATTTTGCATAATACTATGTATCCATACAGTTACTTTGGGTCACCCATTTGTATGTATTCGTGTGTTATAGTAATAAATGTAAATATCTTCATGTGCACGAATGTGTATCTGAATACATGTATATGTTTCTATGTGTGAAAATGTTTATAGTATATGTTTTTATGTGAGAAAATGTTTATGTGGATGCATGCATAAGTAGTAATGTTGATGCTTAATTTGTGTCATTATGTACAACTATTCTTGTCTGAACCAATATTTTTATTCTGATATATTTATATGCTTATGCATTTTGTGCATATTTCTTATATCAATGTATTGATCTGGTTAGATATATACTGCTGTGTGTGTATGTGTTCCTAGTGTACATGCATGTGTATGTATATATGTATGTATATGTATATATATGTGTGTATATGTATATGTATATGAATATATGTATATATGTGTATGTGTGTGTATGTATATGCATGTATGCATATATATATATATATATATATATATATATATATATATATATATATATATATATATATATATATATATATATATATATATATATATATATATGTTGTTTTGTATGTAGGCACGTATACACATGTATGCGTTTGTATTCACATGTATGCTTTCATATCAGTATGTACTTATATATATATATATATATATATATATGTGTTTAGATATGTGTATGTATGTCTGCATATTTATTATGGCATTTATGTTTACTCAAATGGAATGTACATGTATACATATATATATATATTGATGTGTATATATTTTAATTCCACATGCTACCTAATGCTATTCTTTCTTGCACATGTGTATGTTCTCTGTATCTATTTGTAGTCTCCCCCTCCTCCATGTGTACTCATTTCTGTCTCTATCTTTTATCTTTTATTTCCCGCACCCTACCATCCCCCTCCCCCCCCATTTATGATAATGTGCATTTCAATCTTTTTTTTCCCAAACCCATTTCTGTCTGTAAATATTGAACGCACCTAATTTCCACCTAATCTCAAAGCCGCGACAAAATAGCCACTGTGGCAGTGGTTTTTGTAGGGAAACCATTCTACAAGTCTTGGAATTGTTGCATTTTTATAGTTGTGCTGTCTTAATTGGTTTTTGTTTTTTGACAAAGGTATGACCGACAATTTGAAAATTGGCTTTTTTAAATTTTTTTTTATTGTTATTTCTGATTTCTTTATATTGATAGGTACGATATATTCAGTAACCTTTATAATAAACTTCGTATTTACTTCCAATTGTTCCTGTACTAGGGTCGATGTTTTAGCAGAATAACTCTCGACCTCTAGTGACACAACTCACAAACATATTCCTCGCTGACAACAATTTCCAGACCATTCTCTGACCAGTCATGGCATTGGGTATGAATACTTATGGGATGAAGCCCAATGCCGACTCCGCCAGAGAGACGTGACTCAAGCCAATCTCCGACAGTTGTATCATTTGCACTGCGGGAAAAGTGGGCTCCAATCCACAACAACAGATATAGTAGTTAATCGGATCCATATCACAGCGGTGTCGTTCTATGATAGAGGTCAGAGGCGGGCATACATATTACTGAAACAGAGGATTCAGTCGCCAGGAATAATGGTCCAACAAAATTTAACGAAATTCATTTCATTGTTAAATTCTGATATGTTATTCATGTCATACATTCTGTTCTCTTTCTTTTCGCTTCATATCACGTTATGCCTTGCAGTGTCAGAAATAGAAGAATTCTCTGGAGATGACTTTTCTGTGAGCTTCAATTACACTGTAGGAAATAAACTAATTGCCTTTGAAAATAAATATCACAGGAAAATCACAAAAACTGGAAAGACTTTAAGTCAAACAAATCACTAAAAGAAGAAACAAAGCAAGAATACATCACATACGTTATCAGAAAAAGACTTTGGGCATATATCGGCCACGCACTCAGAATGAATGAAGACATAATACCACGTCAAGTCTTTACGTGGTCACCGAGTGGCAAGAATAAAAGGCGATGACTAAAAACAACACTGAACACAACTATTGAAAAAAGAAAGCAAAACAGCTGGTATGAAAATGAACAAACTGGCTGTTGATCGAGATGCATGGAGAGCTATAGCATCTGCCATAGGTACCACTTTTGACACCAGAGGAATATGCTAATGACGATGTTTTCGTTTACTCTTTGAAACATTCATTCCCTAAATTACAATTTTGGTACTAGTTTGAAATGTGTTTTCCATTAGCAATTGTCTACTGTCTATCCCTAGGTCAATGACAGTTCATCGTACTCACACTTGCCGTTAAGTGTAGGGGTGGGTTATGTTGCCGTGGTTGCATTTAGTCCATGTTTGTTCAAGGATATCTTGATGTTTTATATGCACCGATTTCTTGGTCTACCTTTCACTTTACGCCTGGATATTTTTTTCATTATATGTTCTTATTGGTACTTGGTATGGGTTCATTCTCATAAGGTGACCGAACCATTTTACTTGCTGTCTGGGGTGCAACGGGAACGCATTGCTCTAGGCGGACCCAGGGTTAGCAGATAACCAAGATCCCAAATGTACCTCCACGCGGTGCACCCTGGAAACAGAAATACAGCAGCTCGTGCTGATTCTTGCCAAATCATTTGGGGATCGTGTCCGAGAATGTGGAAGTAGCAGATAGAAAAAGGAAATTTGACTGCACAAGAGACAGACAATATCTCCGACACCACCAGCAGCACCACATATAGCGACACTGTCGACATACAGTGAAGCTAGTCAGTCCAGTCCGAACATTGGAGGGGCGGCCAATGTAAAATGCACGTAAAGGTAGATGCATGGCGAGAGACAAATATATTTCATACCGAGTACAATTAAACAATGAAAGGGCAGAACAGCGCTAGAGGGCAGCGCGAACTGCAAATAGAAAATGAAAAGTTCCTAGGAAAGGGGAACTACAAGCTCCGCCAGCTCGAGACGAGCTTCTAGTTACCTGTGTTCCTTACAGGCAGAGACCCAGACCCATTCATTGGCGTTTGGTAAAGCAAGAAGACCTAATCCAACTCTAATGCCGAGCCTTCCTAAACCGGAAATATGCTCGCGAAGAGAAAGGGTTCCGTACTCGATGCGCTCAGACACAAAAGGGACAACGATATAGCACTGGCCCAACTCTACTGTCAGATTTTCCTACACTGGAAATACACTTGAAGAGAGAAAGGGTTCAGTACCTGATGGGCTCAGGCGCTATTGGGACAAGGACGCTCAGTTCGAGAACGCCTTGCTCTCAAACGCGTGGTGTGAGACTCAAACTTGGACAAGGAGTACACGATGTCGGTGAATGACACCTCGGCTAAGAGGGTGAAAGAGCCAAGGTCCAACTCCTCTGTTGAGTTCTTCCCCCTTAAGGAACCAGGCTCACGGATGAGAAACGGTTCAGTACCCAATGGGCACAGGCACAGCACGTCCAATTACACGAGGCAAGTTCATAGACAGTGGAACACCTCGTTCGAGTCAGACGAGAGCAAAAAATCGCTGGGCGAAGAGTCTCCACTACACGTGCCTGGATACAGATATAGAGGCTGTCACAGGCTAAGGGTAGCCTACCCGAATTGTCAAGGCATGCCGAGATCGGATGTGCTAGGTCTACAAGGCGCATAACGGTGGCACAACGTAATCACGCTCCCGGCGGAAATCGCACGGATATCCATGATGGTTACAATTGAGCGAACGAAAAACAAACAAAACGTGCTGTCTCTCAATAGGTTCAATACATATTATACCGACTCTTTTCCTAATTTCTTCGTTTCTTAATTTATGTAGTTTAGTAACCATTGCAGGGTTATCGTAAAACTTAGCTCATTGTATAAATATTAGCACACACGTTCTCCTATCCACTTTCTAGGTCTGTTATAGAAGCAGACGCGGCAGGAATTCGAAAGTTTACACCATCACGACCAAATGTCCATTATTATTGCGATAATTTTGCGTGTTTTCTTTTGAAAATATGTCAATCGTTCGCTCTTAAATTCCATATGAATATCTTTAGTATCATAAAACTGGAGCTGCTAAGTTTCAAGTAGTATGTAGTTCATAAAACTTAGGTGCATTTTATTGAGGAGTCATTAACGTCAATGACTCAGCAACTACACATTGTTAGTTTACTACATTATGTACTAACAGTTTCTATAATTATCTTTCGTATAATTAAAATTATAATTGTTCATACCGTCGACATAAGCTGTTTGAGGAAATTGATGCAGAATAAAACAGGAGCACACAACACTTGCTGTCTTTGGACTATATTCTGCAGGAAATCTATGAGCACGCCCTGCTAAAAGAGAGACTCGGTGGGAGTATAAATAAAGCCACAAAGAGAAGGCGTTTATATCATTTGTGCTGTTGTGAAAAACAGTTTATATGGTGAAAAAATCGCATGCTGAGCTGAAAACAATGCACTGAAAACAAATACATTTCTGTTTCACTGTCAGTCAGAAGAGAAAGTCTGTGTTTCGTTATCCAAAGAGAATTGTCTATATAGTTTTACAAAGAGTGGTGTCACCTAGACTTCATAAGATATTGACACGGTAACAGATCTCCACGTTCTAGCAAAGCGATATGTTACATTCATGTTTGCCACACCTGTATGCAGTAGACATCCATTCTGAATGTGTTGGAAGCACACTAATCGAAAAATGTGACTTAAATCACTAATGTTGTAACATATGGAAGTAGACCTTGCAAAAATGATATTAGCTTGTTAGAACAATTATAATTCTCACCTTGGTTTCAAAAATAGGTTATTTTTTGCTAGTCTCCGGTTATTTAGTGTGTGCCTTGTCGTGCCACAGGCGGCACATAGGAGAGAGATTTTGATTATCGATGTGTTGAGTTCTGCTGCCGGCTGTTTTAGTTCTTGTAGGATCTTGCAACATATTATTTCGCCTTCTTTAATTATGGCGTTTTTAAGGATTGTTTTATGTGTTAATCGTTTTCTTTTTCCCTCAGGTGTCCACTAAGGGTATTATATTATTTCGTTTATTATATTTTCATCTAATCTTAAAACGTGACCCACGTATGTCCATCTGCATTTTGTTATGACGTTTGACGCATATTCGTTTCTTAAATTACTATTTGTGACGAAATAGCTCCATTTTATGTTCATTAGTGTATGGCTACATTTTTTTTCGAAGATGTCTCCATTGTGTGAGCCCATTCCAGTTTGTTTTTGTTGTATCGGGTTGTTTATCATGAAGAGATCTTGGAGGTCGATGCGACATATCCAGAACTAGTGATAACGTAATCAAGAACATTAATACAATGTATAAAAATGTTTGACTCAATACAGACAAAACGATGCTGTTTCTATTTCACACTTGAAGATTATAATATTCATGCATCATTGAGAAATGTCAGGTTAGGTGTTTCTGTGCGATCTTAGGCAGCTTTTGGAGGCTGCCAGTGATCTGAAGAACATGTTGCAGTGTCACTAAGAAGGAAGAAGGTATCGAGGTACTGCACCGCGTTTAGTTACCAGGCACAGTGTTACATATAATACGTTGTATATACTATGCGCTCAGTTACCAGGCACAATGATATAATAGACTGCGATGGATAGATTATGCGGCCAGTTAGCGTGCATAGTGTTATAATCAACTGCGACAAACAGATTACGTGATTACGTGCCAATTTACCGTGTACAGTGGTATAATAGACAGAAACGCATAGATTACATGCACAGAACCCATTCATATGAAACTAGTAATTAACTAACTTTCCCAAGGACAACGAATCTGTGGTGGATCAATTTTAAAATATAAACATAAATGTCAGTCACCAATGAAGAATTTTCTGAAAATTAAAAAAAAATTAGGAAGCGCTTAAAGATGATCGCGTTGCCTGGAAAAAAAACTTCATACACAGGTAGGTTTATTTAGATATATTAATAAAATAAAATATTAATAAATGAAACGAAATGGAAAAACAATTGCGGAAGGGGGAGAGGGCCATAAGATCAAAGTTAAAATACAAATGCATAGAAAGTCTAGTCATGTACGATAATGCTAAAAAAAATGTTTGCTTACTGAACGTTGGGAAAACGAAAATAGCCCAATGTTTTTTAAAAATTGGTCCATTACGGAATGATATGTCCTCATTTTTAAGGAAACAAACCATATATTATTTAACGAAAAGAACTTTTACAGAGAGCGCACACAACGCATCATTCATTATATCTGCGCGTAAAGTAATGAACGGTTCGCCTTTGATTGAGGGGGCGCTCTCAGTGTTTTGCGCTCACATCGAATGATCGCTAGCTTTGTGTTTTTATTTACATAAAGATTAATAACTAAACCAAACCCGACACCAGTCACTTTAAACGATCCATTGACGCAGTGGTTCGTCCACTGCAACCGGTACTGGCGATACAGGTCAGTAAGTACAGGAGATCTTTAGAGTATTCTAGCCCAAAGACCAGCACAGTACATCCGCTTCATGATCGGCTATTGTCTATTTCAGATCGTGTGCTCTGAAATTCGATAAACTGCTGTCCACTGTGGCGGAGACAGATACAAATCGATTCCTGGGGTGATGCAGCCATATGAAGCAGTCTTCAACGGGAATTGTGACTTTGAATCTTCCACTGCGTGGCCTGTCTGCCACTCAACCAGTTTGGTGAAATCTCCAAAGGCGACTAATAGTGTTTCTAAGCACATTTATTTGTCTGGCCACTGCATTTTGTGATTTTCCCCGTCTGTAAGCATCCAATAATGATATATCGTTGTTCTGTAGTAAGATAATCTATACATATACTTGCGTATTGAATGTTCAATTGAATTTCTTCAAGGACCCTCACTTTTTGTATAGGTATTCAATAATGTGGTCAGAGCATTTTGTGTTCAAAAGGTTCGCAGGATTAGCATGAACATGTCAAAATGTTGCCGCGACATTGTCCTCTTTCATGGCCTAACGAATCATGAGGTGAGTACAATTCATGTAACGACAAGAAGTTATTGACCTGGAGGAGACAGTCGATATGTTGAATAATGTCCAATCAGTGAATATATTTAAGAAAAGTAACTTAAAAAAGATGCGCATCTGTTTATGAACAGTATTGTTGGATCATTGTCGTGTTATTACAGAGATACGGAGAAAGTTTGACAACAAACGCGACAGTGTCACAACTACGCATGGCCCACACCTTTTGTCAAATTGTGTCTTCGTTATTGGATGTATGTGCCCGTGTATAATGGATTGGTGTGTCCGTGTTTAATGGATGGGCGTGTCCGTGTTAAGTGAATAGGTGCTTTGTGTATATCGAATGAGTGTGTCCGTATATAGTGATGATTGTGTCATTGTATGAATGGATATAGTAAGAGAAAAATAGATCAGGCAAATAAAATACTTTGGACACATTAAAAGACATGACACCCTATTGAAGACCTTACTTGAGGGTAAAGTCAAAGGGAAGCGAGCAAGCGGTAGGCAGAGATACAAGTGGGAGAGTAACATTACACGATGGACAGGTTACAGTCTAGCAGAGTGCACCGCCAAGACAAGAGGCAGGAGATGTTGGAGATACGTTGCAGCCAACCTTCGTTGTGGAGACTGCACTTAATGATGATGATGATGATGAATGGATATATTCGTGTATGGATGATACCCATGCTCGTGTATAAATATTCTTCCATACGCCTAGAACCCGGTGCTGATCTTGGGATACCACACATGATGTAACAACACACAGTTTTCCCCATAGATTTATATCTTCAATGTCATGGATGAGTGAGGAATCATTCCTAACTTTTCAAACCGTGTTGTGATCTGCCTTTGTTTGGCTTTGTACTACTCTGCCTTTTCCACCTTTTACCTGAAGTATCGTTTTAGACACGGATATACGTAGCAATAAATATCCACTACAAATATACATATATTCGCAGATAAATTCATTATAAATAGGCCATGTGTTCATTTCATAGTTCAGTCGCTCTGAATGTGTAGGTTTTGAGGCCCGCGCTGTCCCATCAGGGACTTCGCGAAGATCTGAAGAAATATGACTACTATTCTAGCTTTAGTATGTAAAATAATTAACCCCCCTCCCCCGCTCCCCCATGTCTCGCTATGTAAATCCAATCACCTTTATCACAACTGTCAAACTTTTCCAGACTCTCACCTCCACTTTAATTTTGTTCGTCATTTATGGACCGCCACTCACATATAGCTAAAGCTACAGGCAGCAACGCATGAAGAATAACAATTGTTGTACCATTTAATAACGGGACTTCATCCCCTAAGAGTCAACCATTTTGTCAAAGATTTGACCTTATTCCTCATTGAAGCACGCGGTTTAGATGACACAGTCTATCGTACATGTAAGAAGCTGTTATCAAACTGTTGGAAGTTACAGTGCAATGTTTTACATGTAATAAGCTGTTATCAAACCGTTGGAAGTTCCAGTGCAATTTTTTACAAAAACTCCCGTAATTGCCGATTGGCAATACATTTTCGTTATGTGTGGCGTGTTTCAATCAATTGCCTCTTCAGAAATGTTTCATGTGTAACCGTGTAACCTAATTATTGTTCTGATTCACTGATTACATTTTGATTCTAGCTATCTACCACTTTAATGTATATTAGCTAATATCGACATTTAATATACCTGTCAGCAAATACATCAATCAAGTGTGTCACTCGATCTGCTCCTATGCAAATCGCATATGTCGCAGTGGTTACCAGATTTGTGTAGGTGACTTCCTCCCTTATGATTTTGTAAAGGCCCTTTTAGACGCGAATTTTATACATTACCTCACTTTTTCACCAGTTATAATTCCGAATATCTACAGTTCAAACTGAGCATGCGATGTGGCGCAGTAAAAAAAAATATTTTCTACCTTTTTGCCAGTAGCTTTTCATAAGGACAGTCACATTAATGGTGGCGATATAATTATCCGTATCTATGGAAAAATAGTATTTGCATCTTTTACGCTCTCTTAAATATATTTTTTTCAAACGTTATTATATTTTTCACTGACAAACAATAATGACTTCAATGCAATAGATTACCAAATTGCTTCGTGCACACTTGAGATTACATCATACATCCTTGGTGGTTATCTCATCCCAGTTTGGGAACTATGACTGTACCATGATGTTTATGCATCTCTTCTATGGTATGATCAAACATTCAGCACATATTTTTTGTCTAATAATGTGTCTTTATTCTTGAACATTTCGAGATCATTTACTGTATCTTTATGTCACAAACTGTTTATGCGTCACTTACTGTTTATATGGCAATTACTGATCTTGCGTCACTTGCTGTTCATACGTCTTTAACTATTCATGCGCCACCTACAGTTCAGTCGTCACACAATGCCCATGCGCCACTTAATATGCAAGCGGCATATACTATTCATGTGTCACATACTGTCCATGCGTCGCCTACTTTGCATGTGTCACTTACTGTTCATGAGTCATTTAATTTTCATTTTTTTTACTTTTCGTATATATGTTTGTATTAAAGATGAGCCTGTGTTCTTAATTTAATTCTAATTCTTTCTCGTGTTATTTCGCCGTTCTTCTCAGTAACCATCTGTGGGTAGCATACATATAACTATGAACGTATTTCCTTACATGCTATGATTCACAATTAAACAAAAAGGATCAATTCGAAGCATGCGTAGCTCACCAGCTCTATAATATGTAAAATTACTCAATTGCACATACTTCTATTATTTTATATCTCGATGTGGCTTACATATGCCAGTATTATGAAAATATATTATATCAATAAAAACATCGTATTGGGATGAGTCTCTTTCTGAATTTATTGTTTCCATTTAGTTTATGTATTATATGTGCTCTCCATTTTCCCTTTGTTACTCTATCTTTCGTATCACATTACAATGTTTTGCCTTAAATACGTGTGCCTACTTAGGAGAAATGTACCGGATCACACAATTATTCAGCCGTCTGTCTTTCTTCCTGTAGGTATGCATGTATTCTGTCTTCTATGAATATTATACCACTGGGAACTACACTAGTGTCATGATATATGTCTCAATAAATGTGTCTAGAATAAGGAAGAATTATATTTGTAATTACATTTCAAATTATGTTTTCCATTTGCTAATATATGGTCTTATATCGTTGAATGCAGTTTTAGTTGTCTTCAGTCTTGTCCAAGGAATTCGGTTGGACATATGTGATCATTTGTTATTATTCGTTCAATTCCATACATTTCCACTACGATGTAATTTCCCCTTCTTAATCCTTTATTTGGCAGAATCGTATTTATAACCTGCTTGTAATAAAGAACAAAAACATATTTAAAAGATGTTCGAGATTAATGAGATACGAGAGCTTGCATTTTAATCAGAAGTACTCTCTAACCAGCTCGGAAATGGAAATTTCAGGAAAAGAGGTCAGGAAGACTTTGTCACATACTGAGCATGTTTATTCAATATGTAAATCACTTGCACCTTTATTTTGTTTAACATGTGAATCACATGCTCATTTTACATGCTGTTCGATGTCTCGTATGAGAGACTTGAGCACATGACGTTTTTTTCTGAGAGTGCTCATGTCATAATTAAAAACCGTATTTGCGAGAAAATATTGAAAACTACTATCCATGCTGACATTCTGCCTTAACTTTCTGTTTTTAGTATGTGATGGTAGTCTGCTGCATTGAATCGCTAACTACTACACTTATCGTAATAAACTCAAATTGTTAGTATCCTCTACTCAGCATATGAATCCGATCCACGGCCGTACAAACACGAGAAACTGATACTTTTCTCCTTAAAAAATAGTAAATTTGTCCATGCTCAGTTAGATCATATGTTTTCTTATCAATTTGTGAATGAATTAACCATTTTTGATATTCTTCTAAATATACGAGCCCTTTAACGAAGATTAACCATAATACATTTTGACATTGGCCAAACCTAAATTTATGTAATAACATTTGGTTAAACCCAACTTTATGTAATATGTCATGGTGAGACCAGATGTTATGTGATATGTCATGGTGAGACCCACATTTATGTAATATGTCATGGCGAATGTTAAATGGTGATATATTTTAGTCATTATAATTACAAACATTCTATAACTAATGTGTATTGTGTCTCTGTCTCGAATGGGGGCGGGGGGCGGTGGGGCGGGGCGGGGAGCTGATTGTGTGTTTGAGGGCTCAAACAAAAATGTGCGACAATGATATCCTAAGTACAGGCTGGAGATGTCAAATGGAGGACAACGTTCAATTGAGACATGTTTCCAACATTTGGATAATTGCAATTCGTCTATTCTACAATATAGTGAAAGGCACAATTTATCCCTTCAAACACCATATGTCGTATATATTTGCTTTAACATAGATTTTCTCTTGTTTCATTAATCCAAACTAGATCACAAAATAGAAGCAAAATAAATGTATAGATTTTTCCAATTATGAAGAAATTATTTGAAAAACAGAATGATTTAAAGTGCAAAAGAAAAAGTCCATAAAGCTAGAATTAACGACTTTGTTTCTAGTGAACAAAGAATAACTATAGAAAAGAACAATGTGTCAAAACAAAAACCAGAAAGAAGATGACGCACTAGAAGTGTATCTGCTATGCATATCCTGTAGTAGTCAGAGAGCTTCAAGTACTGTATTGTGAGCTCATAGCTCCAAGTAATGTTGTGACCTGGGGGGGGGGGCTACAGACCCTTACCAGGCAAATCCACAGGTGGCGGATGGTGGAGGGCACTCCATATATGTCTATATATGGAATGCTTGCTGCAATTATGCAGCCGCGGACCAAACCGGTGTTTCTGCCCACCAGGACGGGGCGGGATATCAGTCGGTGCTGATATCCCCACTGACATAACCCATGTGTCCAGTGACGGGCAGCTTCAAGCGAGTATTAGTCGCTATACGATCCAGCTGCTGGCACGGAGTTATTAACTCCAAGTCAGGAGCGTGCTAGGGGAGGGGGGATTTTTTTTTGAATTTCTGCCTTGCAATCACCATCGGGAGATGGAAAGGCTGGGGAGACAACCCAGACAGAAAAATCACAACCCAGCCTGCGGAAGACGGAGTGTGTTAGCCAGCGATGGTGCAGATACTGGGATAAATTAGGGCACACACGCTTTTACAGAAATGTGGTCATGCGACAATCAACCCTGTCATCATGGCGTCGCTCCTATCAGTGAAAACCGGGAAGGAGCGGAACCGGGCCCTTTGCCTCGAAAGGCAAAAGCTATGGGGCAGCCGCTCTGACCTGGAGAAGACAGTGGAGTTCGTCTTGATGACAGGTCTGACGGTATAGCATGACCACATGCTGAACGCAGAAGAAGAAGAAGAATGTTGTGAGCTCATAGCGTAAAGTAATATCGTTAGTTCATGCCACCAAGTAGTATTGTGAGCAAATACATTCCAGCAGTACTGTTAGCTTATAGATCTATGTAGTATTCTGAGCAATGGGGATCGCATATATTAAGTTAAGATGATCCTGGTGGGCCAGAAAAAATAATTGGCTTATTAGATTTGGCCAGAGGACCATAATGTGTACACCACTGGTCCATTTGGGCGTCATTCCTTGCAAGATAGGAAGTAGGCAAAGACAGACTGTGGTCAAAGATAGGAAGTAGCGAAAGACAGTTATTGACAAAACACATGCAGTGGCGAAAGACAGACCGTAGTCGAAGTCGAAACTTATTTTCGAAAAACAATATTCATTGTTAAATAACAACATACGTTGCTAAATCATAAATGTTGCTTTCACAACACAACTGAAAAAGATATGCAACAAACACTCCAACAGAAAGTGCACAGTAGAATATGTTACTAAGAATAATCATAATATCAAAGTATAGCAATTTAGCCATGCCTTTGATGACAGCGTTTCAAAAAAACAATAGTTTTCCTTTTACAAGTCCTTTATTTTGAATTCGGTTGTTATACCAATTTGTACCACTAATTCCTTACACATGTTCCATGTTTCACATGTTACACTAATTCCTTATATGTCGTTTATTTTACAGATGTCAAATATTGATTTCCTTTAGTTTGACAAGGATGTGAATAAAGTATTACGTTCACGTAATGATGAGAAATTAGTTGCATGTGTGTATAACATAAAACCACACAGATATCTGGAAAACAAATACTTTGCTGTTATAATATATATCTGTTGTGATGACTTTTTTGTCAACTTGGTAGCAAGATTGATAGTGAGCTAGCCTCACAAACTCAACTTGTCGAATCAACTCATGTTCGAACTCCGTACATCCGCATTGAATAAGTAATACTAGTGAATGTAATATTAATAATCTCACAATAAAAAATTAGTTGAACATAAATTACGTCAAAAAGTGTTGCCAATGTCATCCACTTCTCTACAAATCATGAATTCAATTCTCTGCCTACTTAAGTATCTCAAAAACAGAATAAGCAATATCTGCTCCTAGACACGGTTTGCTGAAAATTATAAATGAATGATATGGTTTTTCTACATGCTAATAAAAACAATATTTCAACACCAAACTACTTTATTTGTGTGTATAAAATCAGTTTGTTGTCGTCAATTTGTATCACCTTTCTACCTCGACTTCTCACCAAACAAATGTCAAACAATGTGTAATGTTGAATATTCAAACATTGTGTGCGGATTTGATTATGTGCTACATGGTGCGGAATGGAGTCGGGCGCCCTTGTAGTGTCCTACAATCTTCAAAGTAATAATAATGCTCAATATAGAATGCAGGGAATGTTGTCTGATAGAGGTAGAGTCGGAGGTGCTCGCTCTGGTCGGTGAGAATTCCAGGGAAGGTGATATGATAATATATACATATGTTTTCGTCGAAAGACACATCAGGAGTACCTGGGCCTTCGTGGATTCTTGATTAGAAACTGGCTTCACAGCACGTGAGGCATTCCCATACGTGCACCGCCCTCTGTTCCAGCAGCCATCCGACTCGATGGTTTTTCAAGTCTAAGGCCGTCGAAACAGACGTCGACATCAGGACACAACTTAAGCACACTAGTTCAAGCACAACGTCGGCCAGTGGGAACAACATGGTAACTATTATTGAAGGTTACGACTACGGGATTGTATAGATAACGTTCCATGAAGCTTCTATAAGAAGCTAACCTCAATATATAGGCATGTCATCTACTAAGGTTTTCTGTTGCATGTTTGATTTGTCCCGGGACATTATTTTTGTACTGGGACATGCGGGAGACCGGGGTAGTGAGAGAGCAGATAGTTTGGCAGCACACGCGGATATTACGGCTGTTGGCGAGCGATCGATTGGGCAGACATTTTGAACGTCCTACGGAAAAAAAGCACGGATACATGACTGTATACGTGACGCTGACTCGTGTTCCATGACTAGTATATGGGAGCGTGCTTTGGAATGTGGTTTTGCTAGAATGGAGCGGTTTCGTGGGTGAGAAAGAATTATGGTAAATCAACGGCGTATTGGGAGACGTTCAGTGAATGTGTAATGACGGATACGTTCAAGGAGAGTTCTGAGCAACTATTGACTTATCCGAAGTGCAGTGGCGATGATCCAACAACTAACTAACTAATTAACTAACTAATTGTTAAACGTGTTCTACTCCTCCCCAACACCTGTTCTTAATTATTGGTGTATTGATTGCACAGTTCCTATACACAATATTCTTCAAGTTTGTATTGTTCGGAAACTACAGTCAAGGTCAAGAAACATGATAAAGACAACATACTCACCCGTGGTTCGTATACGCATGAAAAAGGGTGGGGAGCCTTTATGAGGATAAAGAATAACAATAACGTTTACATTCCAGTCATGTCGATAACGGCAACTAAATAGGTTTTATGATGGAGTTGACTGCCCAACTCCATATAGGGCTGCATTGACGTAACATTATGCAGAAGTTGGATGCGTCAGAACGATGTTCGTAGATATCCCCGCTAATCTGTAAACTATGACACATTGCATTATATTCTCCGGATTACATCCTGATCATCTGCAGGAGTAAGATAATAAACACAGAAGAAGAAGAGGATGAAAGACATACTACTAGACAACCTTACACCAAATTATGCAACTCTCGTGCACTCACAAAATGAAATTAAATCATAATTTTCAATCATACACCTGTGCAATCAATTGATAAGTAGACCTTTCAGGAAGATATACATAAAAGTACACCAATGCTGGTACAAACCAGAAAATGTGATTAATAAACATGAAACTACAACCAGTGTAAACATGTGTGCATACAAAAATACATGAATAGTTGCAATCATTCACCTGAAAGCAGGCCTATGGTCAATTATTTTTAAAGTTGCCATGGTTATTGTTCAGTTGTTTACCTCATTAAACATGCATGCTTTTTAAATCATCATAACTTCAGAACCAGTGTTGGGAATTCGATTTTGTTTCCAGCAGAACACAGTCCATTTGATTATAAATTGGAAAATAACAAGTTATTCAAATTCAGCCACTCATGTAGCACTTGAGAAATAGTAAACAGTGGTTACTTGGTAGCATGTTTTTTCTTGCAACCTCCACTCTGTCCAAGTAACCACATGTCTAGACAAATAACTAGACAGATTTAGTGTTTAGGGCATACATTTTGTGCAATAATATGTACGTTTTTGTATTTATATTACTTACTTTACCATTTGTATACATTATGGGTTAGAAAATAAACGTTTGTCATTCTAAAAAGAGGAGATTCACTGGAAATCAATATACCAAGGTAATTTTAAGCATAGGTCAATGTGAAATTATATAACCATTATCAGTGCTATTGGAAGTATGGTTAGTTATTCAGGCCCTAGAAGATCATCAGCATTTGAAACACTTTCAAGTAACCTAGGTAGCATAGATGAATCTATTGATGTACAAGCAATATTAGTGGGCTAAGAATGTTTGGTATTCAACAACTTCACTTTTTGTGTTCAAGTCTTACCGTTCGCCCAGTGTTGTTTTCACAGGGAGAACATATTTAATATCTCTGAGCAGTTATTTGGTAAAATTTATCAGTTACACTTTCAGTGCAACATGTCCAATCATACACTGGTTCTAAAAAAGTAACTACACATTAATTCGCAATTCCAGTTTGTCATACATGGCATATGCTGTCATGATTTGTTTGAAACTCCGGCGCTATTTAGCTGCCATGAATACGTCCCAGCTTGTCCCAATTGTTCAATCTACAGTGTTTAAGTTCGTATTCTTCATGCGACTAAGGAAACCGCAACATTGTGCATGAGAAGGCAGGGGTGAATATTTTCTTGTGATGGAACATGACGGCGAAGGGGATGTTCTAGTAAAATTAGCATTTCCACATGCCTCTCTGTCAATACAAAAACACTAGCAATCGTATTGGATTCGGAAGTCGTTCTAATTTTTGTGATGATTGTGCAAAGATGAACAAGATACTTAGTGAGGAGAAGTTATTCTAATGGAAGGAGCAGTACAAATGTTCTTACAAGAAAAACCATATTGGATGTACTGGGATCATATAATATATAATCCTAGAAAAATCTTTGAGAGATCCATCATACAGTACGGTTTGAAGGTATTGACGAGGCAGGAAGATTATGAAAAACAGCAATAAATGGATCAGGGTCACTACGGACTCAATTGTTACCGAACATTAATTCAAATGTGACAATTTGACACTATGAAGAAAGCGATATGTACAATCTAGGAACATAGCCAATGATAACATCTAAACTGTTCAAACTCATGGGGACATGTTCAAAACAATAATAAGGTGACTTACGTTGTAATGGAAATAATAAAATCTGTTTTTGAGGATTTTTCAGAAGATTGCTTGTTAAAAATGTTGGCTGTGTCGGACGCAAAATTCAAATGAAGAATATAATCACCTGAGTTGTTAATATATGTCCTAAAATAGTAATTGTGTTAAAATATATATTATAATTAACTGTAAACATTATTGTATTCAATGAAAGGAGCAAGAAAGAGTTGACATTTTTTGGAAGAAATTATGATTCTTACCATTTATGTTGTGTTATCGTAACCTTGTCATTGTCAAAATGGCGGCTTTGGTGAGTTGATGTTCGCACAGTTTGTTTGTGATCTAACATCTCGCAAGGAAAAAGTTAACGCTTGCAAATTCCAAACGAATGTTTCAACACAACCATAAGAACATTCTTGGCACAATACTTGTGTAATTGACCGTTGCTTTCAGGAGCAATATCCGGTTATATATGCCCCTATGAAAACACATACATTCTCTTCGTTATCCATAATGAGAACAATGATACATGTGATGAACAAAACAATTCAGTCCCATAAACATCAAAGATTCAAGAATTTACAGATTCAAGAAAATAGATACGCAGACGACACAGTGTTATTAACAGTAAATGTACATGAACATAAAATCAACAAAAAAGCTTTAGCGAACAATATAACATGTTTCTAAATATGGAAAATACGAAAATAATGCAACCGGACAAAGTGAAAACAAGACGAAGAATTAATATTGATAACAATGTTTTAGAAAAATTGACAAATTTCTAATATCTAGGAGCTAACATAAACAGCGCAGGAGACTGTGAAGTCTAGATCAGGAGAAGGCCAGCAATAACGATGTCCACACTAAAACAACTGGGGGGAAAAACTCGCACGGGAAAACACTGGAACTAAGGTATTTTTGTTACGTGCATGTGTATTACCAGTGGCGTCCTACTTCTGAGAAATATGGACAATAAATAAAACTAAAGCTAGATAATAGATGACTCCGATATGAAGCGATGTACAAGAGTGATGAGAACACCATGAATTCCAAGAAAGACCAAGCAAGATGTGCACAGAAATATCAACGTTTACGAAGTCGGGCTTTTAAACACAATATTAAGAAGGAAGTTATTTTTTTAGACCAAGTTAAGATGAGTGATGGCATGGAAAGCGTATTGTTGGAAGGGACGATAGAAGGCAATAGAGGCAGAGGCTGATCAAGAATTCGTTGGTCAAGGGATATTCAGGAATGCATACATATGGCGCTAGAGGAAACGGGTCAACTTTCCAGAGACTGCGGGGATTTCAGGAGATTCATAAGGAAGATTACTTTCTTAACAGATTACGTAACATTACAACTTACCAGTTATTTTTATAATATATATTATATATATAATTTTATTATTAATAACATATTTATATTATTAATATTATAATATATTATATATAATATTAATATTTTATTTATAATATATATTATAATATATATTTATTATTATTGTTTCACATAACACCGCATAGCTTTCCAACCATATCTCTGAAAAAAATGTTTACTCGTCTGTAACGCAGATATAATTTATGTATGTTTTATGTATGATCAAAATATTCCATGGACAATCAATAAAACTAATGAACAGGGTCCTCAGATATGCTGGAGTATAACAACAAATTTTAGCAAAATTTAGAAACTAACAATCAAGATTTTTAGGGCATGTGATGAGAAAAAAACTTTTAGTAACCACATAATGATCAAGGAAATAAGAGACAGTGGGAGACAAAGAGAAAAATTTCTGAATAGTTAGTCACCATGACACAAGAATAAGACACCTACAGTAAACTACTGTGTCTAGAACACAAGACACAGAGAGTTGTGGAGGAACATTATCACCTACACGATTCAACATGGCACTTGGTTCATTGATGTTCGCATTTTGATAAAGCTATCTATGATAGACTTTTAAGAAAGAAACGTATTCAGCGGCCCTACATTTTACAATTTTGTCGCACACAATATCACATTATCAGCGAAATTTTCGCAAAAACGTGTATGTTCATTTTACCACAAAATGTTAGTTTTCTTAAGTATTTAATCAATTATACACCATATAAAAGTACGTATGGCGGCATATACAATCAATTTCTAGTTGGGTAGGTTGAGCTAACCTTACATATGCTAGTAAAACAGTAGAACCACACATCACTGCTCCTAAACATGTTTTACTGAAAATTATAAATAAATTAAAATTCTTCAATATGTTTAGAAAAATACAATTCAAATTTACACAATTCAATTTCGTATGTGCAAATCTGTATTGTTGCCATGTTGTCGCGAATTTCTGTCATCTCGCATCCCCCACCCCACCCTTCTTCCTTCGCCTAGACAACCAATAACTGTTAAACATTTTCATACCCCACTCTCTCCATCCTTAATTGTTGACCTAGTGTATGTAAAGTCCATATATACGATTTTATTATTTGGAAAATTCATTCGAGATCAAGAAACATAATAATGACAACATACTCGCCCATGGGTTACCTTGGCGGGAAAAGGGAAGGTTTAAAGAATAGCACCACACTGTTCATCTTTCAAAAATTTAGGTTTTAGAGTAGAATCTGGTGTCCCACTTCATATAGGGCTAAATTAACATAAAATTATGCAGAATTCGTATGAGTGAGGACGAAAGCCGTAGACAGCACCGCTAAGCCGTAAACCATGCCACAATGCATTCCTGGAATACATTCTTCTAATCTGCAGGAGTAAAATAATAAACGCAGACGAAAAAGAGGAAGAAAGACATGCTACCAGACAACCTCACAACACACTTTACTAGGAGGATTTTCTCGAAGAATCTTCGAATCCCTACACAGCATTAAACATCATTCGGATTATCCTGTCAACGCCCGTTTCAATGGTACAGATCATCGGAGCGCCCATGACAGTCATTATCAGCTGACAGTCATTAAGGCGTGCTTTTCTGACAACCAGACTCAATCGCGTTTGTGAATCTTTATGACACTCTTCATTTTTTTCTGGGCTCAACTACCGTCATTTCATTTCTCTGTTTGTTTCGTTTTCACATGTGTTTGTGTGCGTTTTTGCATATTTCTTGTTTTTGTAACTCTCTGACCTAGTTTCAATTATTTTGGTGTGTCGTTCTCCGCGTTTATTTTTTTATAAAAGTGTATGTAATCGTGATAAAGGCATGTTGATCGAAACTTCGATATGTGTGTGGTTATGTGTTCCTCTTTGTTAGCAAAACTACATTATATGTTTCAAGCTTTACCATCCAAGATCATATCACAAACAGCAGATAAACGTTATACTCAGCTGCAACCTCCCATGCCATCCAAGAACGTCATATATACTTTATACTCACTTAAGGACAGTATACCATATCACCCAATAGCAGGCTATTATCATCAGATTTAAGTTATACTCATTCAATGGCAAAATCTTAATATTGTGCAATAGCGAAGAGTCAAAATCCAAGTACATATACATGTTTTTTTTTCTTCTATCAATGACACTTTAATTCAGTCAGAATAAATGTATAGTTGAATACGTTTCATTAAAGAAATTACTATAATGTACATACGGAAATCACTCAGACAATGACTTCTATCAAAGAAATGGCTTTCAATTTCCTTACTACAGCAAGACGCATAAGGCAATGTCGCCGTTGAATTCTTTATGGTGACATGATTACCATCAATGGAAGATTAAATTGGTGACATATTGCTGAATGGTCGACTTTTATCTTATAAGTGATGTCCGTATTTTTAGTGTTAAATGACATAGAAGGCACCAGGTTTCATTCAAATGTTCGCTATATCAGCGTCATCCTTATATAGTCGCTTAAATAACTCGCACTTAATGGATTCGTGTTTACGAAGCCAGTGTACCAGACATTTCCAAATTCTCTTGAAAATCTTGCAAACCAAAGATCTATTTTTCACGAAATATTTTGTCTGAAAATCGAGCCATTCATCTTAAGATTTTTCAATATCCCACCCTGCTTGTAGTTTTCGATTACATAAATTACCATTCATATTTTATAGTTTTCCTTGCAATGAAAATAGATGATATATATTTACATTTCTCTTTTATTTGAATTAATTTTGGTATAGCACACATCAATTAAAATGGATCTTTGTGATGTAAAGAGTTACATCAAAAATTACTGTCGTCTTGAGGATACAAACCTACTGTTTGAGATCTTCATAACTAAGGTGTCATCATCCGCAACGAAGGTTGGTTGCAACATACCTCGAACATCCTCCTGTCTCTTTGCATTGGTGGTGCACTCTGCTAGACTACAAATATGTCCAGATCGTGATGTATACCTGTGCCATTTATATCACTGCCCTAGGTCTTTTTAATATGTCCTCAATATTTTATGTGCTCGACCTTTATTTCTTTTACTAGTTCTTTCAGCATAGAAAGTTATAACTACTTTGTTTTCTTCTTTTTCTATGATCTCTTCTATTGTTCTCTCCTGAAGTTCTTCTTCGCTTTATATCCACATCTCACAGGCATCAAATCTGTCTTCTAATTATTTGTGTATTGTTTTTCTTTTCTGAGACATACAGAAAATATAATATAGATGCAGCATCATCATCATCGGACAAATTATTTCCATAACTTAGTCTTCTTTATTGAACTATTGACTTCTCCACCATCTTGAGCATATTGTCTCGCCTCCTTTAGGGACATGTGCTGGCAATCATGTATGTCTTCTTTCCACCAGCGTCTTGGTCGGTCGTCATAGCTGTTACCTTCTAACAGTCCCACCAATATCACTATCTCCATACATTCATGTCTCTTAACGTAATTTGTTTAGATGACAATATTTTCCTCAAGTCATTGAAAGTACGTTTAGCCATTCCTATTCTCCTTTTAAACTTTTGATTCACATCTGTCATCATTTGGATAATGCGTATGCGCTATTAATATTATTGTAAAAAACTAAATAAAGTAAACGGGTTACTGTAGAAATCTATCTATCGATATAAAATAATAATAAATAATAATAGAACAATAGAACACAGGCTATTATCAACGTGTCGGTCTTATTGGGACCTTTTAATAATGATGTGCTTGCTATATTTTCTCTCCATGTACGTTTATGTTTAGCACCTGTTCGTTTGTGATTTGCTGATTATCATAGTTTTTTGTATTTTAGATGTTTATATCCAATCCATATTCTTTACCATTAATTGTCTACTTTATCTATTAGTTGTTGTACTTCATGTTCACTTTTCGCTACAAGGACAGTGTCATCTGCATATCTCAGGTTAATAAATTATTTTCCCAGTGATTTTGAGTCATGTCATTCGCTTTTATATGTTTGAAGTTACTTTCAGTGGGACCGGAAGAATGGAAAAGGCCAGTATAAACTCTTGCCAAAGAAAGAAAACTATTTCCGAACTATAGAACAGTAGCACTAACTATTCAAGCCAACAGAGTACTGATGAAGGTGTTCCTCCTTCGCAATCGAAGATTAGCATGGCATGAAAAACAATAAATGCGATACAAATTAAAAAAAAATTACAATTGGTAATTAACTCATTTGGTTTGTAAGTTCGTAGATGTCCGATGAGTCCGACTCGTGCACTGAAAGTTCTATTGCAGTGCATGCAGGAGTGCTGAAGGTTCATGGTAGAATAGTTTTCGGATTTGTGCTTCCGCTTCTTATGCTTGTGGATTGCCCGCAGTGTTCTTTCTTTTTTTCATATTTCGTGATACCAGCTGTGATCAGTGTATGCTAGGCTGAGCGATTGATCGAACAAGTGCTGTAGTCTCCCAGGAGCTAGGATCGATGCTGCAGTACTTGAGATAGATTTGTATGAGATCTTTGAAGTGCTTTTTCTGCCCCTCTACTTGAACGTTTACCTTCGCACACCTCCCCATAGAATAATCTCCTTTGACGAAGCTTGTTTGGCATACGGATGATGTGGCCACTCCAGCGGAGTTGGGACCTTGTACGCATTGCATGGATGCTGTGCATACGGAACTTCTGAAGAATTTCCCTATCTGGTACACGATCCTGCCAACGTACTCCAATGAGGTTTCGTAGGCACCGAAGATGAAAATAGTTAGGTTGTTGAGTGTGTTTCGCATAGAAAGTCTAGGATGACGCAGCATAAAGCAGTGTTGGTAGAACCACTGCACGGTACACGCCCAACTTAGTTGTCAGACTGAGACCCACGCCTGATCCAGACGTTGTCACGAAGGCTCCTGAATCCTGAACTGAAACGAGCAATACGAAAGGCAACATCCTCATCAATTGTCGCAGTTTGTGATAGTGTGCTGCCGAGATATACAAACTGATTGGCAGTATTAAGATTGTATCCCTTTACCGTGATCACTGGTTCTGTGTAGGGGACAACTGGTGCTCGTTGATGCATTACTAAAGTCTTCGCGGTGCTGATGGTGAGACCGAACGCATCACATGCCAAAGAGAAGAGGTCCATGTTGTCCTGCATATCTTTCAGACTGGTAGCATTTAATGTACAATCGTCGGCGAACAAGAAGGTCGCAAACAATATCCGTATTAGTTTTTGGTCTTTGGCCTTCAATCTACTAAGATTTAATAGTCCTCTGTCAGCTCGATAGCGAAAACAAATTGCTGCACTGTTTTTCCGGAAGGCATCATTTAACATGACAGAACAAAGTACTACTGCATGTAATAATTAAAAGAATACAAAGCAAATTAGAAACATAATTTCATGAAGATCAAACCGGGTTTCGTGCAGGAAGAGGAATCA
The DNA here is from genome assembly GCA_034231615.1 of Meghimatium bilineatum. Taxonomy (NCBI): domain Eukaryota; kingdom Metazoa; phylum Mollusca; class Gastropoda; order Stylommatophora; family Philomycidae; genus Meghimatium; species Meghimatium bilineatum. The sequence goes on from CM067300.1 coordinate 49,223,944, forward strand.
GCAGTAAGAGTGCAGGGAGAAACATCTGAATGGTTCGATGTTCAAAGTGGAGTGAGACAGGGGTGCACTCTATCCCCTTATCTTTTTAACATATATGCAGAGAATATAATGAGAAATGTAAGAGAAGAACTAGAGGAAAAATTTCATCAAATAAATATCGATTGGTACAAGATTCCAAAAATAATGATGTGCAGATGACACAGTCCTCCTTACTACACATCCTGAGGGACTGAAACAGCTAATGACAACTACAAAGACATACAGCACGATCAAAATCTATATCACAACGCACAGAAAACAAAAAGTATGAAAACAAACAAAACTATGTTCAAATCAATAATCAACATAGGCGATATAGAACTAGAATGTGTAAACAAATTCGAATATTTGGTGGCAAATATAAACAGCTCCGGAGTTTGTTCAGTTGAGATTAGAAGAAGACTCGTAATCGGCAGAACTGAAATTAACACAAGTGAGAAAGCTATGGCAAAACAGTTATAGCGACACTAAAGTAACCCTTTTGAGATCATGTGTTTTCCCAGTGGCAACATATGGATGCGAGACTTGGACTTTAAACAAGACAATATCCAAAAGAATACATTCATTTGAAATGAAGTGCTACAGAAAGATCATACTAAAATCATGACCAGAGAAAAAGAAGAAAATTAGGAGTTTTGAAATTACTTAAATTAAATGACGGGTGGCTTATAATAACAACATAAGAAGGAAGCTACAATATTTTGGACACTTAAAGCAACATGATGGTATCGAAAGGCTGATTCTAGTGGGCAGAACCTCAGGCATGAGAAGAAGTGGAAACCATGAAGACGATGGACCACGACATCGAAGAATTTATGCACATGTTTCTGGCCAATGCATGCCTCCTTGCCCAGAACAGAGAGTCGTTCAGAGTATTCACGACGATTACAACGTTCTGGAAAGAATATGCCATTTGATATATGTCTGTGTAGATATTAAATAAGTTGTGTGATAATATATATTCTTGTCTTACCCTCTTCTTATTTTTATGTTTGGTGAGTAGTAACTGTTTTCAAATCTTATTGAGGCAGTTTGATTCAAATATTTATTGCTAATCAGTCTGATGTCTTTTCCATCTTTATCTATTGTTTGACAACATTCAATGAAGTGTTCATGTTTGACACTGTAGAAGGTATTGGTGTAGTTTTTGAAGCAAATATAAATATACATACATATATATATATATATATATATATATATATATATATATATATATATATATATATATATATATATATATATATATATATATACATATATATATTGAGATACAAACATTTATATCAGCTATTCTGATGACATGATAATTTCAGTTACATTCATTGCTTCTCATTCCATTATTTTGGAGGTGAATGACGGCGTGTGTATATATGTGATGCAATGGCACCATTATGTTTTAATCTAAAAACAATGTTTACAATTTTAAAGATGATACACTTCAGTTATGTAGAGGTGGCGCTACATGGTCAGAATGGGGCGGATAATGGATACTTTAAAGAAACACTGAGTCAGAAGCCATATGAACTGACAAATAATGGACATATGTTCCCATTGTCTTTTAGGTGGCATTAAGGACCGCCATTACCATCAATAGAAAATGTAGAAATTTGTAGCACTATGAGTGTGGATGCTGAAGTCAAGGCAATAATGTACGATCGTGTTGATAATACAACTGTTGTGATGCACTCAGATAGATCAGTAATCCACAACTAACGTATGTGCCGTTACTGCTATATACCGAGGAAGAACAGTTCACAAAAATTATGAACAATTTAATGAATGATTTAACTCAACAACAAACAAGTTGTCTAATGATGGAAATGATTTTCGTAACGCAGATTCCAGACTGGCTAGAATCATAATACGGTTCCCATGTGTACATACCAAATGATTAGATGACAATGATTCAGAAAGTGATGTGATGTGGATAGCTGATTGTAGAGTCATTGGAGAGAGATAAAACTCGTGCATTCCTTCAGAAATCAATATCATCGATATCCCCGGAAACAAGAGTGTGGATATAAATGAACATGAAGACACATTAGTCAACCTCGCTACTTAATACATGATCCTATATCTGTTAGATCCACAAGCCCTCAGCATGAAGAAAGAAAAGTTCATACTGATGGCCTGTGGATCGAACATATATAATCAAAGTTCTCAGGCGTCCATGCAATCAAAGTATTTCTAGAAAGATGAGCATCAGTCAGTATCGAGAATGCTGTAATCGGAAGTGAGTATAGGCGTGACCAGTATAGATGACCTAATACATTTCATATATGACACTGAACTAATATAGAACTGTAACAATTGGCGGCTATGCCGTGAGAAATTTACTGAAACTGAGTACATTCTAACACTTGTAATATGTAGCCCTGTTTATTACATTAATTAATTGTAATTCTATCATTATAAATATGATAGCACATATGCATATATCCAGTATGCAAATATGACACTCGGCATACCTATGTGTAGGCAAATAAACCAGACAAAAAGACACATACATATTGAAGCCATTTTCTGCTTAGTAAACACAAGAAAGGAGACAAAATCATGATAATATATTTATAATACTCGATATATATAGTCAAGGAACTTTACCTGTTATCTTTACCAGTGGCGCCGCCTAAATGTTTAGGGTGGGGAAGATACTGGTGGCTTCTGTTTTAGTAGGTGGGCAGCTCCCTCCCCTCCTCCCCACCCCCATTTCCCCAACCAGAAAAACGTAATTACAGTCGCATCTAGAACCCATTGGCTTATTGACTAACGCGTTATTAATCACTAAATAACACAGTTCCAATACTACATAAAAACACACTGCCAGTTGTCATGATGACATCACATTGTTACGGACAAAACAATAGTGGCGTAGCAACGATCGCGTTTTCAATGGATCGTGAGAATACACTGAACATATTCCTGGCGATTTTTCCATGGTTCTTTGCAAATGTGGCCATTACTACACATGTCCCTATGTAGCTCAGATCCACTGTTTCAATTCATAAGGCCACTTTCACTATCCATGAGGCCTTTCTTTACATCTAAGTCTAGGAATCTCATTTACGTTATCTTATGTGAACGCTGTGTCAAGAATTATATAGGTGAACCGGACTTAATATTGAGTTAACGACTCTGTAGGCATCGTCGTTCCATTAAACACAGAAAACGTATTCCTGTCGCCATACATTTCAATGGTGTTGGTCATAGTGGTGCCGTTGATATCAAAGTCACTACACTCAGATCCAGCATCACTGATGGTAGATCTGGTACGCTTTTGACAATCGTTTCAAAACATCAAGCGTTTTGGACATAATTGTGATCATTCATTTGTTTATATTTTGGTTTGTGTGGTCCTCGTTTTATTTCTATCGGTGTTGTTTTTAGTAATAGTTATTTTTATTATTCCGTTCTCATTTCCCGGACACTTTTTCAACAACGCTCGCTTCCATGACTACATGTGTACACGTTTATTATTTTCACATTGGAGGTCCTATAGTTTAAATGACTACGTTGGCGCCTCTGTGATAGTAATATTGTTTTTACTGCTTTTAATGTATATTCACAGTGTATTTTGAATATTTTTTATAAAGACATAGCTAATGAAACGTTGATAATGTCTTGCATACGTGTTATTTGTATTGTTTCGTGCTAACACCCATAGCCAGATAGTCTGTTAGTCGTCGTTAAGTAAAATTACAAAACATGTGTTCCATGTAAGTACTATTCTTTATTTTACAGTGGTTCGTTGTGTAATCTTTCAGTTAATGACAAATGGTGCGAATATTCTGACATTTACTGGTTGTTAAATCATGTCGCTACAGTATAACTATTACCAGAGAACGTATCACCATTGGTATAAAAACAATGACATTATAAAGCAAATTGCAATGAAATGAGAGACATGGAAATCTATGACATTCGCCCTATGTGCCATCTTTGGCCCTAGAGGAATAACTAACTAAAACAAGTCACTTACATATGTCAAGTTATTTATCATATCTTTAATAAATATCATTACAAGTGCATATAGAACAGTAACATCAGCATACATACGCTTCCAAAGAAGACTCGTATTTCTTTTTAAGAAATGATTGGTTGAACATGTAGTCAGTAACGACGTCTACTAGTGAATACGTCACTCAAGATCTTTTGGAAGATGTTATTACAAGAAATCAGAAGCATGTTCTGAAAACGGTTGAAGCACGAATACTTTCTTGTTTATCATCACTCGTTACTTTACAGCTACTAGACATTCAACCAAAAGTATGAATATCATTATTATTCGTCCTTTAACGCCATTCTCATTATACATTATACAAATATCCTGAGATGGACTTCTAGTTTTTGCACAGATCGTTGAGTATCTCATAGTTTATTAAAAGTCATCTTTATTCCAGTCCATATGTCTGAGTGTTATATGCACTTTATTCCTTCCACATATTGAAGACTTTAATGGTAGAATACATGAAATGAATACAATGATATTTAATAAAAACACATATTAAAACATAAAGTCTCCGTGTTCGAGTATAAAAGAAACTTCAAAACATGACGCCAAGATTTCCGGGGCTAATTGTCCTGACCGGAATTAGTTGTCTTTCCTGATTAGGAACAAGATGGAGTATGACAGATCTTCCTATTGGGTATCTTTAGATGTAATATCTTTGATCTACTCAGTCTGTAAATTAACAACAATGCTTCCTGTGTAATTCTGGATATGAAATATCAAAGGTTTGGATTACAAGAGTATTCATTAATTCATATTTGAACTTAGTCGTTGCTCAATCAGAGACATTTCCCGCTATAAATCACCATCTTCGTTAAGAAAATGTTTACTATCCTAAATGTCTGTGTTTTTATAACCCTCTTTTTTCACCTCTTGTTGTTTTGTTCTCTGTATGCTGGTTCTGTCATAACCATCTTTTCCTCTCAAGGCAGTAATGTTACCTTTTGTACAAAAAAAATGTCAATGATGTTACATTTTTATAAGTAATTTTTACAGATATATGTTGTTATCTCATGTTCTGTTCATCCCCTTTACTCATTCGCGTTAAAATATACAGCAATTTAAAAAAAATAAGAAATAAGAAATACCAGATCAAGACCAATAGTAACAAAATAAACAGTCTACGATATGCATGTGATACACTTCTCTTAGTCGAGTGGACAGGAGCTACAGAGACTAAAATATAATTAAAGTTAATAGGGTTATACACCAGCATCATAGCACACTGACTGACATATGTGCATAACTACCTAATCAGTGGTTGACCAAAAACCGCCTAAATAGCGACACCTACATAATTTGCTTAGTAGCAACAGCGCTATTCCTAAACCTTCCCAACGTATGAGTCCTTCTTTACTAAAACTGGTGCCCAAGTGAACCACGTGAGTATATTTTTATTTCAAAACACTAATAAGGAGTGAGTTATAAACCCACGTTTTCTAGGCCACGAATTACTTAACATTACATTACTGTGAATCTCAGACTAACATGAGAAATGTACAAATGAAGTGGGCAATTTTCTATCTTTCAGGACGATATCATTAGTTTTGGACTATAAGAAATATAATCAACGACCAAAAGTGATGATGAATAAAAACGAATATAAGCCCACGAGTGCCCCACAGTCTGTACAAGTAATCACGTACCCGTCTTTATACAGTTCCTGCTCTTTCATGTCAATGCAACTCGTTTAATAACACATGATTCCTGTGATTATGTATCAATGCATAAATCAAGCGTATCGCGCTTGCATACGCATTTGTAACGAAGTAGAGGTAGACTCTGAAAGTGTTTTCCAGACTTATTCTCTATAATATAAATTTCATATGCTGCCATTTCCCGTACTCCTGGTGTGTTCATCCAGTCATCTGAGTCTGCACAGACTGATCATATAAATAGCATTGATAGTGTTTGTTACTTCCAAAAATCAGCTAATGCCTTTGCCCAGATTTCTTAGGTCCAAGCATTATACATAGCCAAATCATGTGAATATTGATGTCTCATCATCTAGATGTCTCACCTGGTGAAATATAGACCGCCCATGTTTCACTACCGTAGAAGAGTTTGTTCAGGATATACTTTTGTCACACCAGTATATAGGTTCTAAAGTTAATGTTCTGCTGTCCATTTTCTTTTCTTCAGTCTGTTCATTGCTGCAGGTGTCTTGCTAATCATGTTGCTTATTTCTGACACATCATAATGTATTGATGATTGAATGTCCTAGATATTTAACGTGGCAAAAAAAACCCATTGGAGTGAATTCAAATCACATGATCAGAGAAGAGACACATCCAAATTTCATCACCGATGTTATCAGGAAATGCCGTTGGTCCTACATCGAGCATGTCCTACGCGCAGACATCAACAGAATACATCACTAATCTCTTGAATGGATACCTACAGGCAAAAGAGCCAGGGGTAAACCAAAAGAAACACTTAGAAGAACAATACTTAGAGAAAGTAAAACAATCAATACCCATACTATTCACGAACTGCACATAATAGCTTTGAACAGACAGAATTGGAGAAATCTGACCCCAGCCCTATGCGCTAACTTCAGCGCAAAAGGAAAATGAATGAATGAATGAAACAATCCCTAGATCCGACACAAAAACATGTCAGTAAAATTTAGAAAGACCAAGTATCCAACCTTAGAAACTCACAGTTGTATACACCAACAGATTATGTAAATAAGCTCGGTTGGTGAACTTCTCACGTGTCATAATACTAGTCCATCTAGCAATTTCTCACTGTGTCGTCCCTGTCACTTCTCCCCTTGATCAGTGGTTATTAAGTGTTCAGGTTGTGTTCGTCTCAGCACATACCCTAGAAACCTTGACTGTCTGCCCCTAATGTTTGATTTAATTGATTTTTTTACACCAGCATCAATGAGAACATCTACATTAGTTTTCTTAGATGTCCATTGTATTTTCATCATTTTTATCAGAAACAAGATCTTTGTAACCTCCATTTCGTTTTGAATTTTTTGTTTACATCCATGCTTACATCAATAAAAAAGAATTGATATAAAGAATTACAATACAAGATTTCAGCACTCGAATTCGTGTCTGCATTGATAGTGTTCCATTGCACAAAATGGTTCTCATTTTTTGCAATGCTGATTTGGCTTGTGTTGTACAGCATTTTATCTTACTTGAGCATCTACGTTCTGATGTTAACTGGATGTCAAGAATTTCACTTTTTCAAATTTTGTTAATTTTGTGTAATTAAGCATTATGTTGTTTCTTGGTGGTGTATGTTTCTTCGAGACAACCATTGTTGCTGTTTTCTTCTTGTTTAAGCTGATGCATTGTATGTGAGAGACTCGATAGGTAAGACAATGGATATATGAGACAGTACATAGGTGAGGAGCTCGATAGAAGAAACAATGAATAGGTGAGATAATTGATAGGCAAGATACTGGATAGATGAGAAAATTGATAAATGTGAGATAATGGATAATCGAGACACTGGATATATAAGACACTTAATAAGTGTGAGACAATGGATATGTAAGACAATCGATATATGTGTAAAAATGGATGGACAAGGCAATGGATAAATGCAAGACAACGGATATGTTAGGCAATGTATAGATGAGGCAGTGGATACACGAGACAATCGATAGATGAGACAATAGATACATGTGAGACTATATATATATATATGTGACGCAATCGATAGTAGAAACAATAGATACGTTAGATAATGGATATGTGAGACAATGAATAGTTATGACACTGAATAAATTACACAATAGATACGAAAGACACTAGATTGATGGGAAAATGTATATATGACACAACTGATATGCGTGACAAAGGATATTTGCAGAATGAATACGTGAGACAATAGATAATTCAGACAATGGATAAAGGAGCATATAAATAAATGTGAGACAATGGATATGTGAGACACTGGATAAATGAGACAAAGGACACATGTCAGACATATAGGTCAGACAATATATAGGTAGACAATATATAGGTGAGACAATATATAGTTGAGACAATATATAGGTGAGACAATATATATGTGAGACAATGAATACATGTGAGATAACGGATAGTTAAAACACTGGATAATGTGAGACAATAGATACCTGAAACAATGGATACGTGAGACAATGGACAGATGAGACAATGGATAGGTGCAAACAACGTATAGATGGTATAATGGATATGTGAGACAATTTGTATGTGAAGACAACGGACAGGTGATATAATGGACAGATGAGGCAATGGATAGTAGAGACACTGGAAAGATGGATGAGAGAGTGGAAAAATGTGATATAATCGATAGCGGAAACAATAGATATGTGAGATAATGAACATGTAAGACAAAGGCTTGTTGAGACAATAGATAGTTAAGACAATGGATAGGTAAGATAATGGATAGTTGAGGCACACTGTATTTACTTTGCAAGGCATGCATAGATAAGAACAAACGTCACGACTTCGAAATGTTGCCATGCAGGAAAAGGAAAGATATATTGAGATGACGATTGAGGAAAGTGTACAAGAAAAATCTCACAACTATCAATGTGTATAATATGTTTCGCCAACCACTGACAAAATGGTAAAAAAAAACTGAATGTGTCTAATATGATGTAATGTCAATCCATCGAATCAGACATAAACGACATATTTACTTTGAACGTTCGTTTGTATTATTCTGTTGTTGATACATTATTGTATATATTTTTTTCTATTGCCTATTGCCTATCCCCAGGTGATTTGTGATCCACCGTTGCCGTTAAACGTAGGGGTGCTTGGAGCTAGAGCTTGTGTTCTAGCCAGATGGGTGGCCTCGGCTGTGCTATGGCCGTGTCTGTACATGATGTCCCTGACGTTTTCTATCCATATTTTCCGTGGTCTTCCTCTGGTTTTGTACCCTGATCTCATTCTGTTATAAGCTTATACGGGCAACTTTTCGTGATTAATTCTCATAATGTGGCCAAACCACTTTGATCTGTTCTCTCTCTATGTAATCTGAACAAGATATTATACCTATTCTTTCCCTGATATATTCTTTTCGCAATCTATCAAGCCGGGTGACCCCGGCAGCCTTCCTCAAGCATTTCATCTCACATATCACTATCTTTCTGTAATGTGTAGATGAGAGAAACCAGGTTTAGCACTGGTAACACAGTGTTGGTAGGAATATATTGTAGATCATTTGTCTCGTAACTTCCATCTCGATCTTGGGGATGAATTTTTGTTCTATGCTGGGGTGTAATGTGTGGTACGGCACGGGGATCGGGCATGCAATGTGCCGATAAAATGTTCCGAATACACTTAAAGATGTGTCGAGAAACTGGTTTAACAATCGATTGTGAACTGCAAATTTGAACAGGCTACATGAAAATCATGTGAAGATGGGTGTGGCTAAGCAAGAACGGTATGTGTGTAATTAGAGGATACGGGTAAACATGACAGTCTGCGATAGAATACCTCTCTATATGTGTAATTAGACCTTCATTCGTTTCTATTTTTATTATTGTCTTGTTTCCGTTGGTCGCTATTTACTGAGACCGTCTCCAGTATAGAAGGCATTTTAACAGAATTAATTATTGTTGGGGGCTTTCAGTTGGTAACTAGTTATATACTAGGAGTCGCATTGGCTAATTTTTATCACGCAATGCCAAGTATGTAAATATTGACCAACCGAGATCCCAACAATAATCGAAGTACGTAACGAAGACCTAATGCATTATGTTTGAAGGTCTTCAGTGTAAACATCCAAGCTATTTATATACTTGGAAATAAATGCCAAAAATATCATTGCAACTCCAAGTATATAAATAGTGAACAATGGAAATCCCGTAGTGAAAATATTCAAAACCGTAACGAATACAGTCCTAATTAATCATGTGCACATTTCTCCTATTCTGTCGAAGGTCACAGGTAAACAAACAGAATGGGTCTGGTATGCATTTACAACGTGAGATATATCTTGAGGAAGACATTCAACTAATGTCGGTAAACTAACGATTGGATTTGCTGCATAGTGATCAAATGTGAGCTGCTATGTGGGCACCCTGCGTCCATATATATTGATTCTAATCGCTCTTTTATTGTTCCAAATGTGCATGTATACATCACGGGTCGGAACACACATAAGATTGTATTTACTTACATTCAGTAGATAATATAATCGATATCTAAACATGGCTACTAATATAAGTAATCACGTATTTACAAATGTTTTATTTCTTCATGCATACAATCTGTATAATGCACACGTCCACGTTTAAACACTTAGAATAGAACTAGATCGACCTGCCGTAAGACAACATCGTGTAATATCATTGCTGACAATGGAAAGTCTGATATGACGGAATGAGAAACTTAAAATATCGAGGTAGATAATGTGGCATATGGATTAAAAAATGGACACATACATAAAAGGAATACGGAATGAAAGGAAACGATGCAAATTGTTCCAGAGATGACGTAATTAGGAGATCTTTTGTTAGATGCCCGGCAATTTAGGAGGCATCTATGCTGCGTCTTAAGAGATTTGAATGTAAACTGTTTTTTACAAGACGAGACAGATTACTGAAAGGAAAAATGAGAGGATTATTTAATCAGAGAGCCATGGAAACCATCACCATGCATAGCCTGTGACATACGTTTGGGAATCTAAGCAATTACGGATATTCCTGGGGAATCATGATTCCGGTTCATGAACTAAATCACGACATCCAAACTGAATTAAAAAATATAATTAGTTATGATGCAACCCCGGTTTATGCAATTTGTCTTCAACGATCGAAACAATGAAAACAAAGTATATGTTAGTACATCAGAACAACAGTAATGAAGAAAACCAAATGTTTTATATAAGAACAATACCACATTGAAGAGTTGAACAAAACGTCTTAATCAGCTCAAGACGGACAACGATTGAAAACAACAGTATTCGATGAGAACTGACATGAAAAAAATTGTCTTGTGTGTTTATCGTCATGAGGCTTCGTGTCGACTGGCGTAAGTGATAATGGAACTTCAGAACTCTATATTTATAGTATCGTGTTTGATTACCGTAGTTGACTACATGTCATGTCACAATGTTAATATATTTCCGTACGCATTTTTGCTCCATCTCTTTAAACTTCAATAATGTGTAATAACATACGTAATAACATAAGTAATAACATACATAATAACATACATAATAACATATCCACCAAAATCAAATGAGTGTCTGATAGTATTATGTAGCATGCGGCTACCATGTGGCAATTTAATTACCTCCTCGTTAGTGTTCCTAGCTGTCCATATATAGTTCAGTACCTCCTCGTTAGTGTTCCTAGCTGTCCATGCATCGTTCAGTACCTCCTCGTTAGTGTTCCTAGCTGCCCATGTATAGTTCTGTACCTCCTCGTTAGTGTTCCTAGCTGCCCATGTATATTTCAGTACCTCCTCGTTAGTGTTCCTAGCTGTCCATGCATAGTTCAGTACCTCCTCATTAGTGTTCCTAGCTGCCCATGTATAGTTATGTACCTCCTCGTTAGTGTTCCTAGCTGTCCATGCATAGTTCAGTACCTCCTCATTAGTGTTCCTAGCTGCCCATGTATATTCCAGCATTCTTCTATAGAACCACAAATACGTTTCTTCTAAAATGTCTACTATTTTTTCTCATGAATTGTCAAAGTCATGCACTCGCAATGGAGTGTGTCTCTGTTACTAAAGATAAACTACTCACATGAACTGTCTTTGAACGTAACATTAACCTCTCAGATACAAGAAATAGTTGTGTGTGCTAATTATAAATAGCGTCAGCTGTCCTAGCTGGTCAAAAGTTTTCAGGATGTTAATAACAGCCTAGCATTTGTTGTCGATTGCGTGTTTCTAATATTTGTCATCGATTACAACAAAATGAAGAAGACGATCTTGCAGATGATGTGTTGCATAAATGATGACATAAACTGGGTTGACAGGGGTGATGAGAGAAAATGTGTCATCTCTGAAAAGTTACACTGATTAAATAATCAACATCTGAATATGACTTTGTATCTGTATACTCTTGGTTGCTGGAACCAACACACAAAAAAACAATAAAAAACAATTGGAAATGTCCTGTGTGCATATTACTGGTTTCGAATGAAGAATTAAGAGTCGTATGTATTTTTTAGGCATTATGTTACACCAAGATGTAACCATTGTTTTCAGAATGGCAAGCATGTACTAGTCCCTGCTGGAGAATTTGAACTGATAACTATAGAGCCCTGGTATACACTTCGTGTGTGTTTTCGTACATCGCAAGTGATTATGACCATTTGTTACATCCACTTTATAAATTCACTTAAAATTATGTACGTGTCTGATAGTTCGTAGATTGCTAATATGCCATATATTCGAGCTGTAACTATTCGTGGACAGTTGGAGCATAGAATTACCACTGTAGACGGTCATTGGTCTATCCGTGACTTACTAGCTACTCTCCGCTGTTGACTGCCACATTTCTCCTCTTTTTCACAGGATGATGCGCTCATTTTGATTGTAGAGCGCTTTGTAGACCTATTTTGTGTTGTCTTCCCATGTATCGTGGTATATTTCAAAGACTACCAGTGAGGTCTTTAACAAATTCATGTTGCGCTTCTTTTGGTCACCCTTGAGATCGTGTACCTTTCTCCGGCTTACCACAGAGAACTGTGTCGCCCTATATATACGCTCTGTAACTCTCCACAAAATAGTCCGAATAAATATTGCATAATAGATGTGTTAAAAATATTAAACACGAGTCAAATCCGGCATGCCAAGACAATATGTTCTGATCCACTCATTGTTATTATTAATATATACTTTGTGCAGACCACCGAACTGAGGTAATATCACAATAAATCTCAGCCAATCTTTAAAATATGATGCTAAACAGTGACATGTGTGGAAATAACAATAAATTACATCTCCAATAACTATTACTAGCTGAAAACATAGGTACTTCACACATGCGACCAGATTGTGATGTTCCATGTTCATCATCATCATATGATGTGTTAACATCGTAGCTATATTGCAGTGGACCTACGATATCGTATAATCTCTTGTCTTGATGATGTATATGCAAGATTATACTGCCTAACACAAGTACTGTATATGACATTAATGCTCGTTTCTTCTGTTGTTTTTTTTTAATTTGTTAACTTGAACAGTGTAGGTGCGATCGCAGAATTGTTAGTAAGCGTGCTTTGCAAACACAGCTGGTCAGACTAAGTGGTTCGAGGGCCAGCCATTCATTTTATATTGCACAAGAAGTAGTTCTCCAATAAAGAAGGTCTCACACAATCAGGAAAAATCCCATAGCACATCAACTAACCAAAACTGGAAGCAACTGCCAGCAACAACAACAAGAAGAAACGGTATTATTTCCATAAACAGAGTGGAACTAAAACTCACTCATGCAGACACAAAAAGGCGATGGCATCCATAGAGTTTGGAAGAAAAAAAAACAAGCATTCATTTTTATATTAGGAACATGCCACAACAGACTCATACAACACATGTGTAGGCAATTTGGAATTGGCAATACCGGTAGGTAGCCATGTGGAAAATCTGCAGAATACACATATCACATTTTACAGAAATGCCAGCTGAATTATACAAGAAAATAAATATGGTAAGCAGTAGCAGCACCGATGGGCGGATTTTTCACGGTGCTTCCAAACACATCACAGTTCATTGAAAAAATTCGTATCAGTCTCTGAATCCGTCTGGAGAACAACAAAGCAGAATATGAATTGACAATGCGAATTTGCATGAAAACATGCCACAGATGATGATACAATGATCTTCAGAAAATTTAAAAAAATAATGAATTAATTTAAACATAGATTAAAACGATGTGTTCTTTTATGACCGAAAGACATTTGCTAAGATGAAATACTTCAAATTTTTATTTTTGAAATGTTGAATAACAAGAATTTTGTATGGGAAAGTTCTGATTACAATTTAAAATGTATACTGATGATGATGTTCGTCCGTCGTGATCGACGATGACCAAAAACTCAACCATAATAATAATAACAATAAATAATAAAATAATAAAGTTAATAGTGCGTTTTTAAATGACTAGCAAGTCCAATGCGTGCACCAAAATGTTCTTTTACAGAATTGACAACAATAGAATGTAACTGTGTGAGGTTGAGATGTTTTTTCTTTTCTACGTGTCCGCTTCTGTTTTGCAGTGTTTTTGTCTGACTTCTTCCGCCGCTAGTGTTTCCGTTCTAATGATGTAACGCCATGCCGTTCTATCCTGAGCGAGGCTCTCCCTAGCGCCTACGTCAATGTTAAGATGTTTCAAGGATGACTTGAGCGTGTCTTTGAAACGATTTTTCTGTCCACCAGCTTTTCGAAATCCTGCCTTGAGTTCTCCATAATATATTTGTTTTGGCAAACGAGAGTTCTCCATACGCACAAGATGGCCTGCCCATCGTGCCTGCGCCTTCATAAGTATTGTGTGGATGCTTATTGAGGTTGATTTTTCCAAGACCTCGTAGTCTGGTACTTTGTCCCACCAATGAATGTTTAGTAATTTACCTAGGCAGGTAAGATGGAAATAATTTAACTTTCTTGCATGTCTAGCATACACTGTCCACGTTTCGCAGGCGTATAGTAAGGTTGGTATAACAGCAGCATGATATACGTGTACTTTGGTGGTTGTTCTTATACCTCTACTGTCCCATACATTGTTGCGTAATCTGCCAGATACAGAACTAGCTTTTGCCAGTCTATTGTTAATTTCCACATCAATGTTGACATCGCGAGAGAGAGAGTGCTTCCAAGGTAAGTAAAATTGTCGACTACCTGCAGTTTTTTACTGATTGACGATGATGGAAGTAGCAGTATATTGGCTATTTGATGTTGCTTGGTGCATGACTTCTGTTTTTTGTGTGTTAATAGTGAGACCAAAGTTGTTGCAGGCCGCTGAGAAGCGGTCTATGGTGCTCTGCATGTTTACGACAGAGTCAGCATACAATGCACAGTCGTCAGCATAAAGTAATTCTCTAACATTACTAGATTTAGTTTTCGTGTTTGCTTTTAGATGACGTAAATTGAAAAGACCACCATCCGTTCTGTAAATGATCATTATGCCTGCTGTGTCATTACTATGGTGTGTTTCCGTTAACATGGCCGTAAATAACAGGCTGAAAAGAGTAGGGGCCAGCACACATCCCTGCTTTACACCATAAAATTTATACTAACAGCAAAGAGAAATCATAACAATCCTACACTCAAACATAATTTTTGAACGCATTAACCAATGCTAGACGTGGCTGTGCTTAAATTCTAGAGTGATGTAATAATGAGATACAATATATGATACAGATTTCAGTTGATATTATCATCGCATATTTTTTTCACTCGAAACAACAACGAGTTATAATGAAAGGAATATACATATTTACGAAAAGTAGAACGAACCCGGCTTAAATCCCTCTACTAACTGACTAGTTTTTTTCCGACTAATGTATTCCATTTGTGATTACATATTAACGGTTATGACCTTGCAATTATAATTCTCTTGATATTGTGGGAGTTTGCGTGTAGTCAATTTTCATGACTAAATGTAATTGAGTCATTATGTTTAACAACAACTGTGCGCCAGTAAACTTCAGTCAATAACAGGTAATACTGTTGTAAAACTAGTAAAACAAAGAGTACTTTCGTGATACACAGGTTATTGAAGATTCACTTGATGACAACTGACATAGTATCACTAAAATTCGTTGGCGTGTAAACACGAACAAACACAAATAACAATACACAAGATATTTTCAACGTTTCGAATCATTAGGTCTTTATCACAAATATACAAAACAAACAGTGTAAAAACAATAAAGCCACTGCTACCACCACGCGGCACTATAACACAAACATGTAAACAATGCGACGTTTATGGTAGCAATGACGTGCATGTAAACATATAGTTAATTAAGCAGGTTTTGTTGAAAAAGGGAACGGCGTTTCACAAATATACCTCTTGTCACAGAGTTTTTATATAATAACGTAAATGACATTACGGGATTCGCATTTAAAACAGCATTGGTAGTGAAAATGGTCTCAGGGAATGAAACAGAGCAGACCTGAACTAAATAAGGACACGCGTAACAACTACCACATTTGAAACGAATAGTGCCAATGTGAGCAGGATCATAAGACCTGAGGTGACTGTGCACGAAGATTGCATTAATATTTTATCACGCATATATGCAACCATAGGAAAGTCATGGAAAGCAGCACGAGCTT
This sequence comes from Meghimatium bilineatum, assembly GCA_034231615.1. Lineage (NCBI taxonomy): Eukaryota > Metazoa > Mollusca > Gastropoda > Stylommatophora > Philomycidae > Meghimatium > Meghimatium bilineatum. The sequence continues at coordinate 49,240,246 of CM067300.1, forward strand.
GAAGATCAGCCTTGATAAGGGAATAATGCTTGAACAAGATTAGACGGACAATAGAGTTATGGGGACGAAGAATAAGGATAAGTTTAACTCTACCAGATGACGAAGTACCCTGAGTATCAAGGTATCAAGTCGAGATAGCTAACGGACTCGAAGCCAAGCCAGGGAAGGGATACTGTCAAGGAACGAACGTGTATAAAGGAAATCAATCATATCAGATGAGCTTATGAAAAAAGTCCGTCATCACCACTCCATAAGAGACGAAGCTGGGGGGAATTTCAGAGAGACGCGAAAACCAGGGGGATGTGAGAAAAAGTGGAGCAGAAAACGATGTATGTCAGTAGGATTGTAGTAAACATATATGCTGCGGTAAAGGGGATAGATAGTGGCAATAATGTCAAGAAAGTGTGGAGAAATCGGAGATGCTAGATTCTAATTGAATATCAGGGTTAAAATTGTTGATACAGTTGATGAAGATAAACAAATCTGTCCCAGACATGTCAATGATACATTTGCCATCCTCAATGTATCTATCATATAGAAATGGAAGAGAACCTGCATGTGTCTCACAAACCTAATCTTCAAGATGGCACATGAAAAGGCACGCATAGCTGGGTCCCATCTTAGTGCCCATAACAACACCATTGATCTGATCGAAAAAGTGTCCATTGAATTCAAAAGAGTTGAGTTTAAGCACCAGTTATGCAAGGCGGTAAACTTCAATTAAACCTATTTTCGTTCTTAAATTGTCTGTAAGTTTTCATTGCTTTGCGTGACGTGAGTAGCATGTCGAAGTGCTTAGCAAGATATTTATGTAACGTGTTTCTGTCGATTAGTGAAAAATTAGTCAAACCCCTCTGATGTTCGAATGTTTATGTGATGTTCTGTCGCATTCTCCTTAGTTCGCTGTGGTTTATCTGCTTGCGTGTATCTGTCTGAAAGGTAAACTGGCTGTTTGTATTGATCAATCATGAATCTTCAATGCGAAATGACCGTGTATGCCATCATCCTTCACGGCGGGATGATCATTAGAAATACGAGTTTAACGAGACATTTTTGCGTTAATAGACATTCATTCATGCTACGAATCTTCAAAGCGCTCTGTTTGCTTTTCACAAGTTCTTTACATTCAAATATTCGCTTGCGTGAAGGTTCTTCAAATGCAGATGTTCATTTCTGTCAAGATTCTTCAAATGCAAATGATCATTTCCGTCAAGATTCTTCAAATGCAGATGTTCATGTAAGTCAAGATTCTTCAAATGCAGATGTTCATTTAGGTCAAAATTTGTCAAATTCAGATATCGTATGACGTCAATTGTCTTCAAATGCACGTTCGCTTGCATCAAAATGTTTCAAATTTGCGTGTTTGTTTGCGTCAAAAAAACTTCAGATTCACATGTTTGCCTGCGTCAGAATTCTTTCATACCAGATGTTAGCTGTGAGAGGATTATATGTTAAGTAGTCTAGCCAATCTGTTTTAGATTTCTCTTGCACAGTATTAGAAACAGAGGTGATGACGAGATGATTATGAAATAATCCATGTAATTGTGATCAAACCCTTGAGGTTCCGGGTTCAATCCACTGTAAAGACTTGATTTTATTTTCATTCAGATGTGCACTTAATATCCTTCCTGTACATGTCGCGGCATCTGCTATGGCAAAGCGTCCTTTATTTCCACATCCCATAGAACACATTCCAGAATCCTCCACAGGAAAACATGCAGTAACGGAAGTTTTAAAAGTTATGATCAGGTAGATCTTAACAGCCAGTAGTCTTTCCCAAGAAATCAATTGCTCCCACCCCCCCCTCTTTCTGTGATTAGCCGATGTAGCCGATTAGCCGAGTGATACCCGGACGTGTATACGTTGTTGTCTTTAAGACACTGATGTGTTAGTGGAGTTGTGGCTGCATTTTTGTCACAGGCGGAATGCATTTCACAAGGAAAACGTAGAACAATGGTAAGAAAGAAATAAACTATATGTGTATGTATATATTATATATAAACTATAGGAAAAGTAAAGTTAACCCTTAGCATTTACTGACAATGTGGAGAGCGTGAGATGTTTGCAATATCACATTTCGGTGGCTCTGCCATATGAGAGGTGTATCTAACTTTTTCTCTTGCAGTCTTTATTTGCCGGATTAAATGGGTACCCAAATAACCTTCGAAAAGAACAGAAATATGTATAATTAGGTGTTGATAAATAGGTCATAAAACAACCTAACGACAAACACAAACACATAAAGACACACATAGTTGTAATAGGAAGGAAAGGGAGAAGGACAATAACGAATGGTCGACGGAGGAAGCAAAGATAGGACAGCATTACAGGGGAGAAGAAGATGTGAGGGAAAGGTAGTGGTATGTAAGAAGCGTAAAGTGCACTGAATAATTGAAATAAGAAAATATATAATGCAAGTAAAATAAAATAAAATAAATCTGAAAATAATTATCTCTAAAATAGTTGGCGTAGAAAAAAAAGGATGAAACCGAAATGCCAAGCTAAATATCCAATAGTGCTAGTTGTCATCCATTGAAAGACACGGCGACGAGACAATCAGAGGCAGTAAAATCTGACACAGACAAAGGCCGAATCAACAACGAAAGTGAGTTAAGAGAACCTCGCGGCAAACGTGAACCTAAGTGCAAGCAACGAGACGTTGAAACTAAAGACGGGGGGGGGGGTTAGTTTCCATGACTCGAACCAAATGGCCTATAGAAACATATAGCAATAGATAAAAAGAGTTGAGAGAGGTATGCATGAATAAAAAGGGGTAAATGCAGAGGCGAGGAAAAAGAAGAAAAGTGAAAGTGGTAGATCGACGTGGGCCCCGAATCATAACGATGATACATCACACAAAGACAGAATGTGGAGGTGGGAGGGGCCCAATGGTCGAATGGAGGGTACGGCTGACGAGGGGAGTGTAGCCATCACGGAACAGAGAATCGTAAGAAGAAATAAAAATGGGGCTGATATAGAGAGACACGGGAAGAAAGAGCCGAAGAAAAGGGCACAGTATAGGTGGAGAGTAAAGGGGCAGGAAACGATGGCCGTGGCGGAAGGAGGCAGACCCGTAACTACAGCCGCTGGAATTATATCTGTAAGGACACTGTTGTTAAATGGTGCTACAGCTTATGATATACCATATACTTTTCAGTCAATTTGTTTTAGTCTTTGAAACTTTGCTCGAAGACATATTATTGACAAATTCATAAAATATCAAACATGATTAAATACATTTCACTTAACTGGACACAGTGAAAGTTGACACTGTGATCTGTTTGGAACCTATGGTAGTTTGAGGGTTAACATTGCACATGTTCTGCAGCTCACAAAAGGTCAGTGCATGCAATCATTTTAAGTGAATTTAATTAAAAAATAAAAATTGTCATGAAAACGTCATGATAAACATTTAATGTTAGTTGAATAGTAATGCATGTTGATGGATTGAAGAACACTAAATGTTTTCTAGAAGTGTTGATAGTAAGATGACATAGTTTGGAATGTGCTGGTTATATATATATATATATATATATATATATAATATTTAAATCTAGTGGATTTTACGATTATGTATCACTGTTGTTGCGTGTTATGTGACGTATTCTCTCCAGAATGAACTCCCAATGAATTCCCTGATCCCTTCTCTGTCTTAACCATGCGACTTGCATTTTGCAACGACGTATTTCATAATATACTTTTTAATTTAGGATGGATGAGTATACACACCAGCATTTTAACTATTGTAATAATAAAATATTGCAGGTATAGACATAGACATACATCGTCAACACAATGATGTGCAAGACATTGCATGGACAAGTTTTACCAAGTAAAGGGTGTACGTTAAGAAAAATATCAGGTCAAAAATGTGTTACTTTATAAAGGGACATGAAATTTATGATACGTTCTAAATATAACAGTAGTGTGTATTGTCATTTTATATAGTTATGTCTTGGTACGTTCCAGTATATTGCCTTATTTGTGTTTTCACCATGCAACAATAAGTAATTTTACCTAGGCGTTTGTTTCTGTTTTATGTAAATCAGGTTACTTATGTAATTTTGCAGTTATTATTGCCCTGCGAAAAAAGAAAATTTATATGAAACGTACATAGTGCATCTTGAAGTCAACAATAGATTGAGGAAATAGAACATTTGGAAGTCAGCAATAGACTAAAGACGTAGATCATCATGAAGGCAACATCAACCTAACGACATAGAACATAGAACATTTTGGACATATTAAAAACATGGCATCTTTTTGAAGGCCTTACTTGAGGGTAAAGTTAATGGGATTCGAGCAAGAGGTAGGCAGAGATACAAGTGGGGGAATAGCATCACAGAAATAAAGTCTAGCAGAATGCACGAACATGACAAGGTACAGGAAATGTTGTAGGTCTGTTGCAGCTAACCTTCGTTGTGGAGACGGCACTTATTGATGATCGTATAGCATCATGAAGTTAGAAATAGACTGAAGAAAATGTGAATGTACAGTTAGTGTGTTTGCTGCACAATGAAAAAATGTAGTAATCAGATGTTCGTAGTTATTCTCGTAACAAATATCTGAATTTGAAAACTTTTAATATTACCATCAGCATCATCAGGTGTCATGCCTGCTGGCGTAGGTGGTCATGTCTCTACACAGTTCTCTGTCCACAGTATTATATATCAAGTTCGGTGTTGTTTCCTTGCCGTGTCAGCGTGTCAGGTTGTCAAACTATCTTTTTTCTCATGTTGTCGCCCTCTGTCTCTGTTGTCTTCAATTTTGCCTGTTGTGACTATGTTCTCTAAACCAGCCTGTCTCATAAAGTGGCCAAAGAAAAGAAGATTGCCTTTTTCTTATATTGTTGATTAAGGTCTGTTTCGCATTTGACTCTTTCAACACCTCTATATTAGATTTTCTGGCAGTCCATGGTATTCTAAGCATTCTTCTGTAGAACCACATCTATGTTGACTCTAATTTCCCACTTTCCAGTTTGTTTATTGTCAAAGACTCGCACCCATATGTTAGTATAGGGTTATATACCACTGCAAAACTCTTATTCTCATCTCTAATGACAAGGTCATATTGCATAGTATATTGTTTTCATTTTTCTGAATGTTGTTTTTGCCTGTCCTATTCTGCTACTTATTTCTGTTGAACTTCTTCCATCTGCTGTAATCATTGTACCTAAATATTTGAATTCGTGGACCTGTTTTAATACTATATCATTCACTTTGATCTTGCAAGGTGTGTTATTTTGTTTCTTTTAAATAACCATCACTTCTGTTTTCTTAATATTTAGGAAGATGCCTTTCTCTTTACTTTATGTGACTACTACATTAATTAGGCATCGCAGGATTCAATGATGATAGGTTTTTGTGCTATGAAAAGTTTGGTAGCTTGATATGCAATAATAATGTATAGGAATATTGGTAAACCCTTCGTTTCACCGTCTTCTTGGTCATCCTTTCTCTGTATCTTGTTACTTTCATTTCCATACGATTACAATAGTAAACACATTACTGCTATAAATGCAAAGGAGACTATAGAACCGCGTATATTACACGCAATCTCCGTCGACATTTTATGCTTGAAAATGATGCGAATTCGAATGTTTGTCTTTGCACGAATATGTTCAACATTAGGGCATGGTTTTAATGTTAATGTGTTTCATTCCTGATTCGTCTTTCTCTATAAGAAATGGCTAGTGAGACAGTGAAATAATAATTTGACAATATTTCAGGGACTTCGTTTGGTTGTTTCATATCACATGTCAGGCATCGCTAAACAAGAATTGCTTTATAAATATGACCAATCCAATGGAGGTATATAATATTACTAAAGAAATCATACAAAACACGAAGACTAAACATGGCATCACAATCATCAGCTGCCGTCACAGCAGCGAATGTTGGCTGCAACATACCTCCAACATCTTCTTTCTGTGCCTTGATGATGCACTCTGCCATACTGTAACATGTCTTTCTAGTGATATTTCCCTCCCATTTGCATCTCTGCATAGCTCTTGCTCACCTCATCTCAACTCAATCAAGGTTTTATACAAGGTGTATAAATCAATCTATTAACTATACTATATTGTATATAAAGTATCTATTAATTTGTCAAAAATACGTTGTTGGATTCATTTTTATTTGCTTTAATAGTTCTTTTTCATACGATGTGTTGTCATAATCTCCCTGTTTGTTTTCTGCTCTGTCCATGAAGAGTCTGAAGACTCTTTTGTATGAATGAATGAATAAACCCGTAACCGGTTAGGGTCGTAGGGATACCACATTGGATGCTTGAGCAAAAGAGTCTTCCATCGATTTATGTCTTCAGCGATGTGCAGGAGTGAGGAGAAATCTTGTCTTGTCTATTCCTTGAAGTTGTCTGTCCACTTGCCCTCTTCTACTTCTTTCCCCTCGAGAGTTCTTTGCACAATTTTTGTTTTGAATAGTGATTATCATGTGCAGTATTTCAGTGGGCGAAAATGTTAGCTTGTGGTGTCCATGTCCTATCCAGCTTCTTAATGTACATCGACATCTTAAAAGCATCAATTGTATCTTCTAGTTTGGTAATTATCCATTTCTTCGAGACATACGTTAATATTAATGAAGAATACACCTTTCATTTTATAATTCCCATTTTTAGCTTCTGATGTGTTTCAACCAAGCACATTTTTTCAGTAATAGGTTTTAACCCGATTGCTAAAGTAAGTGCCGTCAATTATATCGAATTGGACGGGGGGGGGGGGGGGAGGGTGTTGCAGAAATCTAGTTAAATACAGGTGAATACACAATTAGAGCTAACAGGTATGCTACCAGTGTGTGTAAACAGTACATGTGGAGATAATTAGCTTTGTTTAAACATGTGTCTAGCACATTGGTATAAAATGACGGGAGCAGTGGTTAATCCCTCTATGACATTATTGACGTGGTTTTCCTTGTACAATCACATGGTAAAGACACCCATGCCACATATTTCATTGTCCGGGAAAATTTAGAAAGAACTAGCACAATGAGATATCTGGGTCTGTTGTTTTTTTTTTACAGAAGCCTGAGTTTCAGGGAACAAGTTGATCACGATATCATGAGGGCAGGCAAAGGGTTAGCAGCAATGAAAGTTATGGCTGATGCGCAATTTGAGCAGAGGTTGTTATATCTTTTGTACCAGGATTTGGTTGTGGCTGTGGTGGAATATGCATTGGCAATTCTGACTCTTAGCCAAACTCAGATCGGAAGACTGGATATAATCCAGAATGCAGCAATGCGTATCATATTTGGATGCACAAGAGACACACCCACAAGAGCTATGCGAAACCTACTTGACTGCCAAACAGATGCGCTCAGATTACAGTATTGCCGTGCACAGGCATACCTTTAAATATATGCAAATAAGGAACACCCGTTGCATTCCGAAATACAGAAAGTTAAAGGCAGCAGACTCACGATAGGGAGGTCGTGGATGGGACGTGCTCAAGATGTCATAGAAAGCATGTGCAGATTGCAGGATCTGACAGCAGGTGTGGAATGGATAGGTCTACCCATAGATTTCGAAACGTGTTTGAGAGTTGTAATATCACTTAGCAGGGAATGCAGAGAATGGTGCCCACGGCTGTGGAGAAAGAAGTGCAGGCTTTGGTCAATGAGAATACCAAAGAGGGGGATGTGATTATATACACTGATGGATCTGTGATTAGGCATGTTCGCAGTGCTTGGGCTCACTGCGCAGGTAAAACGATCAAGGAGGAGAGTGGTGCCTTTGCGGTTACTACGAGTAGTATGCCCATGGGCACTATGGAAGTGACCAGGACATTTTAGTGGCTACACACACACATAAGGTAAGGCAGTTCTGCATCTTGAGTGACTCTATGAGTATGATTAAGAAGGTACAAGTGGGTCTCGTTCGCGAACAGTGGATTGAGACCTTGAGAAAGGTGTGCTGAAAGTGGTTATATTTATTTTCGTGCCGGGACATGTGAGCGTTCGAGGCAATGAAAGTGCGGATAAACTGGCATCAAGCGCGATTGTGGCACTGGGCAATGAGGCAATGGATCGCGCTGACGTTTAGAATTACTTAAGAGATATAACACGCGAGAGTGAGGCTAATGTGAATGATGATTCATTTTCAATCCTAATTAAAGATCAGGGATTGAAATATGGTGTTGCTAGAAGTGAACATTTTGGAAGGCTCAGAAGAATGATGGTCAACCAGCATAGGACCGGTACTGTCAACAGAAGTGTAATGGCGGATACACTCAAGGAGAGATCGGAGCAACTATGGGCGTGTCCAGTTTGCAGTGATGATGATCCGACGACTAACTAACTAACTAACTGATGTGGCTAAACAATTGCAGTCAAATATGTGTGACTAAACAAGTATGGTTAATCAGAATTAGTAAGTGTGGCTAAATAATTGGTCTAAATACGTGTGGCTAAACATGTATGGGTAGATATTTGTAGCTAAAAATGTGTGGGTAAATATGTGCGGCTAAACATGTGTGATTAAATACATGTGGTTAAACTCGTATGGATAAATAACAACAAATATGTTGTAAAAACTATAAATATGCTGCTAAAGAATTGGAGCAACAAAATAAACTTGAGGACATGCCATACACAAATATATATCTGTTACGTCATTTCGATTATCGAATAATTGACTGTGATCCACACTTGGGAAAAAATTAACGTTTAAAGTTTATATAAACGCTCACAGATCGACATTTCGACACATGAACATTATGAGGAACACAACAGAACACACGACGAGTATAAATCCCGCAACATAACTTCAAAGCTCACACAACACATTGGATGGGCCATGATTAAAAATATTTTGGTCGGAACGTGGGATTGTGTGTTTCTGTGTGTTATTATACCAGTGATTATAAAACTGCATTACCATATCCCAAGTACCACCTGTTGTACTCTAATTCTATCTTATTACGTCCCTGCATTTGGCTAGTTCTTAGTAGTTAATGCATGTGGAGAAACATTGTGTGTCATGTGATGTATTCCTTCCAGAACGTTGTCTTCCCAATGAAGTCTCTGAACCTCTCTCTGTATTGGGCGATGTGGCTTGCATTTTCTAGCGATGTATTCATGTTATCTTAAATTTCGTCAGTCCATCGTCTTCTTGGTCTGCCCTTTCTCCTCCTCCAGGTACTCTTCCCTTCATTGTTTGTCTTTCTAAACAGTGGAGAAACATAGTAGGGTAAAAGTACACCGTAGTCTATGTAGACAAGAACGTGTCATAATGTTTACTTCTTCATCTAATATGCTAGTCTTTTCACACACAGAGTTTACATTTCCATATTACCCCGTCATCTTTGTTGGAAGGTCAATTCCAGTGAATGCAATGCATTATTATTCTATGTTAAATTATTATTGATAGTAATTATGTACGTTTCTTTCCCGAATATACTCGAGTGGGGAACAATGAATGACAACAATGTAACCTGCCATGCAAGTAGTAAACGGAGCATAAGGATGGTGTATATTTAGGTCTTGAAGCCATATCTCATAGAATGGTCGGTGACGATGCAGAAGACGGATGTGAATGGCCGCTTCGCGTATAAATCGTAGCAATGATATAAACAATGAAACAACGCATTTGTTGTATGAATTATTTATCACCTGAATATTTGAGTACACGTTTACAATCGAACGGTGGAGCAAAACGCCAAGAAATATTTCACGATATCGTTTTATGTCAGTCCCACAGTTTTGTAATTTCATTTGGAGAAACATCATTGTTGTTTTTGTGCTAATGACGTGGTACTTTCTTCTCTTCTTTTGATACATCTAAATTATTGTTTTTAATGGCTTCCTTATTTACACTATTACTTGCCTTTGAAATAGTATATTTGGCCTCCCTCTTTCTCAGTTAGTCTGCTGTTGAAAGTCAGCGGATAGAAGGCATGACTAGACTGTAAACGATGTTATATATTGTTTGTTTGAAAACACCAGGAATTGCGAGCGATTACCTCTTACTTCCCATTTTCAGTGTGGTGGTTTTTCTGACCTTTCATACCCAAGAGACGTCAGCTTTCGCCTAAGTGCAATGCCTATTAAAGGAGTCTTTTACTTAGAGGTAGTCTATAACTGTATAGATAACATACTACACAGCTTCCTTAAGAGGGCCTTAAATTAACGGCTTGTCATCTACTAAGGTATTGCATGGGCGGTTTGCTTATTGGGCCACTGGTGAGATCGGCATACGCAATCGCATGCCTGGTGATAGTATATTTATTTACATATATTTGAGGGAAAGGTTAAGTTGCATCCCAGGAATGGACTATAATTATTTGATGTTTGCATCAGAGTAAGAAAAATAATACGGTTCTCATCAGCGTTCCATTATGCCAAGATATTCTTACGATTAGAGTTAAACATCATTCGTTCGAGATGATGTATGTTCTAATCTGATCTTGCCTAAATAATAAGCAACGTCCCATTAGTTTTAAACATTGTCTAATATCTTCGTCCTGGATTCGCTCACAAAAATGCGATCGCCAGACTGATATTAAGCCAATCTGTATCCCTTAATGTCCTGTTTAGACATTTCCGTGGCATTAATTGGATAAGACAAATAGTTTCCGATTGCGTGGTTTCTGTGGTTATGAAAAATTAAAACATGGTAGGTCGTCCCATTACTAAGTATGTCAGTCTATGACAATTCTTGTAGTGATTTAGATAAAACTGGACTTTCATTGACTTACATTCGTGATTCATTACCGTGAAGAAAATACGGTCTGAAATATGTACATGATTGTCAACAATACAGTGGAGGTGCTTATTGGTATAGTATGTTTGTAATAATATAAATATTAAATATTATTGGTGTTCTGAGCTCTATTTCTAGCATGACCGACTTTCGATTAAATAAGATATGCTCGCTAACCCAAGACTGTATTACTTTTGTTTGATCCGTCTGAATGTTGTTTCTATCATTGACTGGCTATAAAAAAGGCCAGCGAAACATCAATTCAGCCAAATTGACATGGTAGTGGTAAAGTCCTTCGTTTTAATTTAAAACAATGTATGTCATGATTGTCATGGTATTTAGTAATTAGCTTAGTGTAGGTTCAGTTTATACTATTATCATTGCTGTTATCCATAAATATATCATCATGTATCGATTTGTTACTCAGAAGACAAATATACGGGTTAGACACATTCGAACTCAACTAACATACAATAATTAATGTCCATATGTGTGCATATATGTTTATGAACATTTACTTGGATTAGATATACAAAAAGACATGATTAATATACAACTATTTTACAGGGATTAGGTGGTTAAACGTCGCAGATTGACCCTATCAAGGAATTGTCTGGATATGTACGGATTTTTTTCTCAACCGGTAAGAATGACTACGTTTTGGGAAGCATTTTGTGCCGAAATCTTCAATTTGGCATCCATAATTCGCTGACAATATATTGCCATTATTCTTTTTATTCATTTTATTGTTTGTTTTTGTATATGTATGTTTGCATCTACGTATATATGTATGTGTGTTTGTGCACGCTTGCTTGTGTACATATGTGTTTATGTGCTTTTTTATACATTTATGTAAATGTAGTCATATATATATACTGAATTAGTCAATACATTTTCATATAAATGAAATTAATTTTAATTTTTAAATTGTCACCACTGATCACACGAAAATCAACCGGAAAACTTTCAGTTTAAAATCCAACCAAAGGGCAGACAACATGAAGACTCCGAAAATGTATTTACAATATTATAATCAAATATGTGTGTCAAATAGGAAATACATAAGTAGCAATGACATAAGAAAATAGATTTCCTGTGATATACGCTTTGATATTTTGATTAAGATGTGAGTTAGTAGTAATAAGTCTTTCTGCAGCGCTGAACTTTATGATGGACTGTTTAGTATTTTGTGTGTGTATTACCAATTATTATAACTATTATGTATACACTACGGGGTCTGGAATTTGAAGGGGGAACGTATGAAAATGAATTATATGTAGTTTTAATTGCTAAATATTATAATATGTTATAACATTTAGTTTCTCTTACAACAACAAAAGCCAGAAGGAAGTTAGCTATCCTGAGAAAACTAAGTGGAACCACATGGGGAGCCAGTGGAAATATCCTCAGTAAAGTTTACCAGCAAGGCATAAGACCACACCTGGAATATGGTTCAGCTGCATGGTGTTCTGTATCAAACACCACATTACAAGATCTAGATAAAGTGCAAAACCAGGCACTTAGAATAATGTTAGGAGCAATGAAATCAACACCCATAGCAGAGATGCAGAAAATGGGAAGAATGTAAACACTTGGCAAACGCAGAAACACAAAAGTACTAATTCAAACAGAAACGTTTCAGTGTATGCCAAGTCATCCAATGAAGGAAAGATTCCAAAATCTAGCACTGGGGCGACTGAAAAGAAGCAGATTTATCCATCAAGCTAAACGACTCTGCAGACATCTTACAGACCTACTAGAAGTTGACAGCCCCTTAAGGCCTGTACCAGAACAAACCCCGTGGAGTGAAAGGTATGGAATGCCAATATACTTTCAGACCCATGTGAAAGGAATACTAAGCGAGGATGAACAGAACAGTGTGCAGCGAAGGACAGTCACCTTCAGTTTCCTGGATGAGGAATATCCACAAGATATATGGGTCATAGTCAGCACAGAATGCCGTGAGGAATGAAGGTGCAGGTGTATATATAGAATATCCACACAAGCCTAGAGATACCATCAGAACACCAACAGGAAAATTCTGCAATAATTATGATGCAGAAATCCAGGCAATTAGTGTGGGAGCTAAAAAAACTGCTGAACTCCAACTCTGACCTACAGCCTGTGGTATTCCTGACAGATGAAAGGTCAGTGCTTCAGTGTTTCTCCAGACTGGAAAACTAACAGACTTGAAAAAAAACTACTTAGCGAATTGTCTTATCAGTATAGGGTAACCATGCAGTGGATAACCTCTCACTGTGGAATACCAGGAAATGAAAAAGCAGACCAACTGGCTAAGGTAGGTGCTGCTGAAGACCAACCAGATATACCAATCACCTACCATCAGAAAAAACAGATGATCAAGTCAATAAGAAAGCCACAAACACCAACACAAGATGACTATCATATTATGAACAGACCAGAACAAGTTATAATTTTATGTCTCAGAACAGGACGCAACTGACTCAGCAGGCATATGTATACAAAGTTCAAGATTGGCAACACGGCCATGTGTACTTGTGGACAGGCAGCACAGAGTGACAAACATATACTTCAAGAGTGTTCTGAGCATGAAACGCTGAGGCAGACATATTGGCCAGAGGAAACAACACTGGAATCAAAACTCTATGGGGCACTGTATGAACTACAAAAGAGTGAGTTTTATTAAGGAGACAGAATTACAGATATAGACATGTTTCAAGTGAACGAAAGAAGAAGAAGAAGAAGTTTCTCTTATAGATATGTATAAAACATAACTTTGAAAGAAACTCTCCTAAAATATCTAATTTATTTCGTTTCATTTCTTAGATTGTAATGACATTCACAATTTTAGATCTAACGCATTACCTGTGATGTTATATTGTATATCCTCTGCTTCTTCATCGGTGTTTATTATCACACTTTCGTTGGTTCTCCCTATTACCAGGGCAATATTCCTACTAGATTTCCAGAAGGATGTAGTCTAAAGAATAGAAATGCGTTCGGTCACAGATTTATTTGTGCACATTCGTTTTCGACGGTATATTTTATATAAAACCCCACATTAATAAGCTATGTCACAAATCCACCTTCGTTTAGTTTATGTCTCCAGCAAAATGACGGTACCTCGTTGACCTGAATGTGTTATGTATATCATGTAGTATTAATATAGAGTTAATGAGAATCATGATTGTCTACGCTCGTCGACATGACACATGCTAGTGATGTACATAACATATAGATGTAGGCCGTGCTCATTAAATAACCCAATAAATAAACGTGCTAGTGGTAATATGGAGTTGATGAGAGCCATGATGTAATGACAGTTCTAATCTTTGCTTCCGGATAGTTCATGTGCTTTTCTCTGCTCCCTGATCTTTCATGTGCTCCTCATCTGCCCTCAAATCGCACCTGTGCTAGTCTCTACTCCCCGATCACCGCTGTGCTAATCTGCTTCCCCATTGGCTCTGGGTAATCTCTACTCTCCTGTCGCTCGGTGCTAGGATCTGCTTCTTTTACGAATTCGTGCAATATCAGTATCTTTTGCTATCAGACTATGGCACCCATTTGTTTGTATGACCCTTACTCGGCTCCTAATGCATGTTTGAAACATTACTGTTTGTCTTTGGTCTTAATTGTGAGGTGGGTATGTATAAATGGATTTTATCCATGTTTGCTTTCTATTGACATAACGACGTTATTTTGGTATATAGCTTAACTGTCATGTTTGTTTGAAAGATTTAATCACAGGTAGACGAACATATTTAATCAGTAACATAACAATCTCTTGAGTTTGCTAAAACTCTCTCTCTCTCTCTCTCTCTCTCTCTCTCTCTTGTGGTCTCACGTCTGGACCATTATTTATCTTTGGACGTACCAGCTCAGAACTCATTAACAGCTCGTGTCCGTTATACGAGCAGTGTTCAAGAGTTAATTACATTACTTGTGATTATGGAAGCGAAACGGAACTGTCTTTCTAAGCAACTGTATCAATACAATTCAAAATTTGTAGGAGGTTAAAGACGTCTTTTTTGTTCAATTAACAAGTAAAAATCTTTAATGTATGTCGCTTAGAAGTATTGATTTTACCATATTTGACTGTGTCTCGCACTCCTCGGTATATAAAGATTAGTATATTTCCATAGAGTGAAAAATATGACGCATATATAGATATATAGAGAAGGCGCTGACTATAATGCACACACACAGACAGAGAGAGACATTGAGATTGATAGAGATAGGGCATATCAAACTGGACTGGAATTATGACTTGGGGGTCACCTCAAAACTCAAAAAGCTGGTGAGTACATCTGTTGGTCACTAGTGATTGACACGAAGTTATGTTTGACACGAACGTACGAGCGATTTAGTGCCATAAACGCATGGGACACCTTGGTCTCTGTAATCCTTCTCTTGTCAATTTGAGAGTTTGAGTATGTTATTGATATGATTTCTCACAACAGTGTGTGTCATTATTACACCATGACACAATAAGCCGGCTTTGTGTGTGGCATTATTACACCATGGCACGATAAGCCGGCTTTCGGTGTTCGTATTTTTATGCTGTAGAGTCACTACACTTTCAACGTTTACCCCTTCCTTCCCCTTCCTGTCTTAAGTATGTCTAAACGTTATGTACAATACATGAACTGCTCCTACCCTTCACTGACAAATATTTGTTAATGTGATTTCTTATGTGAAATGAACTATTTCATTTTTTTAATATCGCATCATAGTAATGTTGTAATAATTGCTGCATCTTCAACTGTTGTAATAATTGCCATTTTGAGGTCCTCCCCTGAAAAACACATCATCTAACCCGCGACCGCTCGGTTACTTCCCCTTCCGAAGAGCCACGTGACGTGGTGTTGAATGGGGAATATTTGCATAGGTTAGTAGCAACAACGTCAGGTACTACTAACACCAAACACAAGGTGAGTTAGTCAAACTGTCAAATACTGCATGTTTCTGGTTAAGGAGTTGCAGGAAGGATGTTGTAGCTGTATAATAAAGTCCGCAGCTTCTTGCTGTCGCCACGTCATGTACAGGGTGCGTTTTTATACTAAAATAACCGCAAAACTTCACGGATTACCCTTGAGAAACCAATCTTATCGATCCACGCCTTAGACGAGAATTCTTAGAGAATTATTAATTCTAAACACTAATTCTAATCCTTCTCCCCCCTCCCAAAAATCCTAAAAAACTAATTCTAATTCTTTCAAACCCCCTATTCCCAAAGTCTACAATCTTACGCAACTTACCTAACATATCAAAGGTTAGGCAATACCTCGAAAGTAGAGCAAAAGTCACAACAGAGACCTATACTAGAAATTGACCTAATTTGTTTTGTTAAAATTATTAGATATATATGTGTGTATATATATATATATATATATATATTATATATATATATATATATATATATATATATATATATATATATATATATATATATATATATATATATATATATACATATATACACGCATAATATAATTCACAGTTTTAGATCTGGCGCATTTGATATAATGGTATATTGTATGCCTTCTTCAGTATTAATTATCACACGCCGCTGATTTTTCTCTCGTATCAGGGACAATGGTCTCATTGGCTGATATAACCCGACGAAACTCATATAAATCATTAATTGTTATGTCTTTTTAAAACATAAGCGTCTTAGTAGCACTAAAACGGAAAACATATAAGTCACATTAGCACAACTACTAAAAAGAAACGTGTCCTGGTAGCATTACTTCTGCAAATAAATACTGTTAGAAGTGGAAAAAAAACACACAATAAAGGAAATAGTTTGAACATTTGACAAATACGTTGATCACATGCACACACGCACGTACCACGCGCGTACACACACACATACAAATACACAGAACGTACATATATTGCCCAATTTGTAGCACCTGATTCCGATTAGAACAATGGGTGGGGAGAGGGATGATTTTAGGGACAATAATGAAACACGATCTGCAGAAGTATGCTGAGAGTTAAATGGAGAGATTAACGAGATAGCGTGTCAAATATGATAAGGGGGAAGGGGGATGTTAACTAATTCTATGAGATCGAGGTTATATTAATTTTTAACACTTTCTAAGAGATGGTGGTCTAGAGAACATAGTTGCAACGGAAAAGATAGATGACAAGAGATATTGATACGGATATATGGATATAATGTTGGACAGTATGACCATAAAGAGTCAGCAACAGTGCTAATAAAATATACTGGAAATGGAAAGTTCTGGAGATACATGTCCATCTACGCCAGTATATATATATATATTTCATCAGGTACCATACCGGCTGGCATAGACGAGCATGGCTCTTCACAGCTCTCTGTCTCCGGTAGTATGTATCAGAATCGCGTTGTTTCCATGCCGTGCCATGTTGTTGAAGCACTGTCTACTATTACGAATATTAGAAATATTATTAGATGTTTAATATTTTCTCACATTGTCGCACTCTGTTACTGTTGTTCTCAATTTTGCCTGTTGTTTCTAAAATATCCATACTCCCCCCTTCCCCTGTCTTGTAACGTGGCCAACAGATGAAGATTGTATTTTTATTATATTATTGATTAAGCTCCGTCTCACATTTGACCCGTTCAACACCTCCATTTTTCTGGCACCACATGTTATTCCCAGCATTCGTCTGTAGAACCACATCTCTACTGCATATACATGTTATGGTACCACTATTTAATGGCATATGCATATATCACGTGTTGTTATTACTAGGTCCCAACTCCGCTGGATTAGCCACATCGTCTGTATACATCTCTACATACATCTCTATTAATACATATTAGTATGTGTGTGTGTATGCGTGTGTGCGTGTGCGTGTGGGTTTGGGTGTGTGTATGTATGTGTGTGCGTGTGGGTATGGGTGTGTGTGGGATTGTGGGTGTGTGTGTGTAAGGGAGAGCGTTTGAAGAAGTACGTCGAGAATGGAGAGGAGAATAATAATTTAAATAATACCCATACCACGTCATGGCCGTACGGTAAACACTGGATACATCGCAAAATAAGCAATCCATAGAACTCTATCCTTAGCCATCCGGAAAAATGTTGAAAAATCACTTGGTGACCAAACCTTGATGTTGTCAATACAGGCTTTTCTACGTCGTCCGTTCACCGTTCTTCTCTCGACTATTCCTTGCAAAATAATCTTAGGAAGCGAGTCGTGTCTCGTTACATGTCCACATTAAGCACATTTGCGCTTTATCACCACTGCCAAAAATGTGGTTCTTAAATTTCAACAATCGTTTGTAGCAATTGTTTTCAGAATCCTGAATCGTTCTGTATGTACCTGTATTGGGTGTCAAAGTTTCATACATCGAAGAATACAGGCGTTTGACAACATATGTTACAGAAGAATATCCATTGTACATAAGATACACATTGTATTACTAGCATATATGCAAGAAACAGAATATATACTCTTGAAGGTCAATAAGAACATCTCATGACATTGGTGAAACGTGACAAAATTGCCTTATTCGACAATGTGATGAGGCACTATACCCCTTGTCAAATTATCGTGGAGGGAACAGTTGCGGCGGAAGAAGACGGACGATATAGTGGTCAACATTAAAAATTGGACATGATTAAGATTCTCCACACAAATACACGGAAATGAGAGACTATGACGATATTGTTGTGTTGTTTGCAGGTCGGCACACCTACGGCACTGAAGGGGATATAGATTGGATCATGATGATAACTACCACCATCATGATGATGATGATGATGACCAGGACATATGTATATTTTATAAGGGCTCACGTACTCTACGCTGTCAATCTTATGTTTATTGTTTTGTTTTTCTACGTAATATGCGAACATCTCCTTTCTTTTAATGTCTGCATGTAATCTTTTCAGTACTCATCACTATTTAACCATCCTGTTATATGTATTTGTAGATATAGTATGTACTTGCTTCCAAGTCTGTATATGTGGTTTTACCTATACATGAGGGAAACTTGTTGAACAGATGCACACATGAGCTAACTGGTGGAAATGTATTTAATGAAATAACTCGGCCAACGGACTATACCAACAGAAACCACATCTGCAGGAGAAACCAATCCCTTATCTTTCTGTTTCGAACATATAATGTAAGTCATTTAACAGATCAGTAGATATTTAAACTGTATCAAACCCCAGCAACTACCCACATAGACACAGCTCTCATCCCAATTAAACAGTGAAGCAACACCTTATTGACAGCCCTTACTTTCAACTGCCAGGAAAAAAAATTATACATACACACTTTACATTTACTAAATTAATAAAAGAATCACTAAGGCAACTTCAGAAGAACTAAACATTTTTAAGAATGCTGACAAAAGTATAATTAATCATCATTTGGATATCGATAATAACAACAAAACAACAACGACAGCAACATATACTCTCTAGTCTCTTCAAATTATGTGCAAATAGTGTTTTCTTTAATTCGATTATCTCTTCGCTCTCTTGATCCTACACATATGTAGGCCCCATTCCTGGGTCCCTTTAAGCACTTTGCCCCAATTTTTCTAAATGCTTTATGGCATACGTTCTTAAGAGCTTTATTCTTGGTTATCGTAATCTCTTTGTTTCACGACAATATTCAAAATTGCCCCAGGTCTGCATATATGCACCTTAGCTGGTGTCTCTATAATCCATGTGCTTAGATCTTATTAATCATCTCCTTCACAAAACATTGTAAATATTCAGCTTACTTCTAGCACTACTCACATTTAGCGACATATTACCTTGTCATATTGTGAAAATGTACAATGTCCATACCCATGTACTTTTCTATATAAACTTCACCACATATGCAGTTATAAATAATCAATGTGTGCATGTACACACACACACACACACATATATATATATATATATATAATAAGTAATTTTCATATCCACGTAATGTGTGGCATAGAAATCTCATTAAACCACAGAAAACGATGAAATTTTAGAGAGCAATGATACTTTCTGTGACGTTATACGCTGGTGAAATATGTTGTTCGTCCATCACAAGTGATGATGACCATTTGTTACATCCACTTTTGAAAATTCAATTTTATTTATGTCCTTGATTATGAGTTCGAGATGGCTAATG
This sequence comes from Meghimatium bilineatum, assembly GCA_034231615.1. Lineage (NCBI taxonomy): Eukaryota > Metazoa > Mollusca > Gastropoda > Stylommatophora > Philomycidae > Meghimatium > Meghimatium bilineatum. The sequence goes on from CM067300.1 coordinate 49,260,061, forward strand.
GGCCCTATTCGAGCTGTAAATGTCCTTGGACAGTTTGGACATGGGATGACGACTGTAGACGGATCTTGGTCTATCCGTGACTTTCTAGCTGCTCTCCGCTGTTGAGCTGCTGCATTTCTTTTCTTTTCACAAGATGATGCGCTTTTTTATTTTAGAACGCCATGTAGATTTATTTTGTGCAAGTTCTTCCCATGTATCGTGGTCTATTTCAAAGGTTTTCAGTGAGTTCTTTAACGAGTCCTTGTAGCGCTTCCTTTGGCCACCTTGAGATCGTATACCCTTCTCTAGCTCACCATAGAGAAGTATCTTTGGCAGACAATGGTCTGGCATACGCACCAAATGACCTGCCCAACGAATCTGTGTCTGCATCAGGATCGTGTCAATGCGTGGGATACCAGCTCTATCAAGGACAGTGGTATCTGGAATCTTGTCTTGCCATCTGATGTTCATAACTTTTCTGAGACAATTTGTATGAAAATGATTGAGTTTTTTCATATGCCGTCTATACACAGTCCATGTTTCACTAGCGTATAGCAGCACTGGAAGTACCACTGCTCTGTAAACTTTTAGCTTAGGTGAAATATAAAGTGCGTATAGACGACATGCGATGAAACTTAATTTCTCTCAGAAAAGTAACGTGTCTTAGAAAAGTAATACACATCAGATGGTCAGACACGATTGCGGATAACAGTGTCTTTAACAGATCTGGTATGTCTAGCATTGTCACTATTCGTATGCAGAAACATATACATTTAACATGTCGATGCTGCGTGTCCCAAGTCATCGCTTGCCAAAGATACTTTTCTATGGTGGGATGTGGAATGGCATACGAACTGAAAGTGACAAAAAGAAGCGTCATACGGATTCGTTAAAGACCTCAGTGAAAGCATTTGAAATAGACCAAGATACATCGGAAGAATTTGCACAAAATATAGCCACATAGAACTCTATAGTCAAATAGGAGCATTACCTTGTGAAAATAGGATAATTGCAGCAGCTCAACAGCGGAGAGTAACTAGAATTCACATGTAGACCAAAAACCGTCTACATTAGTCATCCCGTGACCGTCCAAGAGTAACGATGCAAATTATGGACAACCCCTTAGAACAGTTATTGATGCCATACATAATCATGAAGATCAGGCTGAAGTGAAAGAGGACGCAGATAATGTATTTTTTTCAGATTGTCATATCAGGACCGTAGATACGACTATCAGAGAGGAAAAGCTAAGTTTCGATTTAGTGTTAGATTTTTTTGGTAAATTTTAGTGTTATTGAGCATTTAATACAAAAAATACGGTTGTTTACCGGTAGATAGTAATCCTACTCACTAGCACCGAGTTAAAGCGTGCTTGGTTTGAAACCACTTCCCGAAACAAAGATCGGTCGTGATTTCTCATAATGCATGACCATTTCCTGGTGAAACCGACAAAGCTATAAATGGTTACATGAAGCATGTGTTAGGGATGATAATCACGGACATAAAGGAGCTGGTCACCCACCAAATAGTTGACGCTGTTTAGTTCATTAAGATGTATATTAATATAGGACGGCACGTTGCTTACCTTACATAAGTATAAATAACCAAAATGTCAGAGAAAAACCGACAAAGATGGATTGCCGGAGTAACAAAATAAATAAGCAATAAAGACTAATAAATTTAAAGATGTTACTATAATACTAATTGCTAAACGTAAAAGAAAAGAAAATCAAGTTTATACAAGTAAATATCATGTTCTAATTCCCTAGGGATGTGGGCATCAACCCACATATACACCGCATGTATACAACCTTCATTGATATAACTTGGAGTGGTCAGCGAAGATGAATGGAAGTTGTAATGTCTGTAAAGATCTGAGGAACCCACCAACAACAGATTGGGGAAACATAGCGTATATACTCACAGACGGCTGATGAGATATTCAGCGAGTACTTATTAATAGTATTTAAATAACTCACTCAAGCACTACAGCATCGATTCTAGCTCCAGGGAGACTACAGCTCAGCTTGGCACACCCAGATCACTACTGGCAATAACTAAATTTGAAAAAAAAGAACAATGCGGGCAATTCAAGGGACGAAGCGGAAGGACAAATCAGAAAAGCTTCCTGCTTGGGCCCATCTACACTCATGTATGCACTGCAATATAACTTTCCTAGCACGAATCGGACTCATCGGGCATATACGAACTCACAAATCAAAACCAAATTAGACAATCAATGGTTTTTTTTCTACTTTTTCGCCATATTTTTTTTTCATGTCATGCTCATCTTCGAAGTAGTCCAATACTTCTTCTGCGATCATAATTCTTGCGATTTTGCTAGACTTTCAGATCAGTGGCCAGAGTGGCCAGATTTGGTGGGGTCTTTCGAGACAAAATTTACCGTGTCTAGCTCCGCTACTCCCCGGTTGTTGCTGACAGGAACCACGTTTACAGCAATAGACTAAATTGTTGCAAGACCATATTCCTGATTGTGCGCGGTGTCCTAATTATGCATGCTACCTGCGCCGTAGACTGACACTCTCCGTCTCTGGCAGGTATGACTAATACTGAAATGTATTCCCGAAACACTCCAATATGACACATGACTTGTTACGTAACTCCATAGTGAAAATACTAACAGTAAGTTTGATCTGTACCAAGATAAGGTCAATATAATTTCCGGTTATCATACAAGTTACTATGTAACCTGAACTCCGTTATCATATAGTATTGTGGACTATGTGACCTGAATTTTGTTATCATATACTGATATGGACTATGTGACCTGGCGCAAGTTAACGGTGCAAAGAATAGAGCCACTGTCTTCATTTCAGGAAATTCGAAGGATGACAGTTAGGAGAGAGGTTCCTAGAGAATAAAATACATATTTACTCCATTCCGTGTCTCACTTTCTTTTCTGGCGCAGTTAACCTTTTGTTTGTTTACTGGTGGTTTATTTGCTTCACATGGGGTGACATAATTCCACTTTTTAGTTTATGAATGATTTCCTTTTTAGATATATCAAGGCGCCTGAGGGTCTTTGATTTTTGTGGCTTGGCTGTTTGGTTGTCTGTAGAATTGTGGTGCCTAGCCGGGTAGCAGCTGTTTCCTCTAGATGAAGTTTTGAAAATGACTAAATTGTGGTGTCTTATTGGTTGTTTGTGAAAATATGGTGTAGCCTGGTCGGGATAGACCTTAAAAAGACTTTCAGGGAGGGGGTCTTGCTTGAAGTTTTCGTCTGAGTGTTGCCGTGGAGGTTAATGCAATTTGAGGTCATCTAATAGAAGGATTATATTTCGTAAACCATGTGTATCCTGCTTGGTTCGTCGCGAGTTGTATCGTCAAGTACAGAGACTGATCCCGTGTTTTGTAGATACTTTTTCATTAATGGTCTTGATGGTGTGGGTTGTCTGGTAATCGTACTATTATCCAGGAACGTGGAAAAAAATTGCCTATAATGGCTGTCTTACCGGTGGTCCTTATTGATGGGAGGGCCTTAGACCACGGGACTTAATTCCTACAGAAATTCCTGTGGGAAACACTAAAGTAGTCGATGATGTATCTTATTTCCAATATTCTAGTAATTTCTGCAGTTTGCTAGTTTCCATGTATATTGTCCTTGCCTTGTCCTTGGAACTAATCTACTGCGCCGGGAATGTTTGAGTGCAAATGGTCAAGACACTATCTTCATAAAACCAGCTCTGATAAGCAATCATTTGTGAACTTTTGAGTCCTCATATTAAATGTGTAATTTTACATTGGCTCTCTTCCTGAACTGAAGTAAATGCTATTAATGTCATCATCAAAACTGCCTTATTAACATGTATTATAAATTTAAATACAAATTATTAATGCTACTTAATAATGTATTTATCTCTTTCAGCAAAGGGGCACTCCATGGGGCAGTTCATAAAATGTTTATTTCGATATTGTAAGAGTTTTTTTGAAACGATGGGACATAAACGAAATGCTGCTGCAGTACCAAGCATTGATGTGGTTATGAATGTGTTCGGACAAATTACACGCACGGTATAGAATGCTTAAAAAGAACATTTTGTGTGAATCGCAGTGCTCCTGCAATAATGCCACAAAAGAGTCATTTATTTTGTACTGGTGGTAAAGATTAAATACTTCATCATTGTGTGAGTTATTAACTCGGTGACGATGTAGAACGCATCCGAAAAGTCTAGGTCACTACCTGTAACAGATACTCTTCATATGGCTTCACAAACACCCGCCCCTGTTTTTGACCGCAGCAATGTCGAGTCCACGGTTTTCATTATGAACGCTGAAAAAGAAATTATGCTTCAATTTCGTTTCCCACGTTATTGGTGATAGTTCCAGATTTACTTCCTTACATTGCACCTGGAAATATATGCAGGCTCTAAGAAAAGTAAATATTCATACATAATCTAGACTAGCATACACCAGGTTAGTCACAGAATACGCCATCATTGTGTCATTGATTCTTGCAGACCAATTAATTGTTTTCATGTTGTCAGTACTATCAAACAATCAAACTATTGGCGATATCACTGGTGTGACCACGTGCAAACAACTGGGCGTGATAATCTATACCATGGACGCCATATTACTGCTACTCTACCCTCGTGAATGGTAACAAATCGAACATAACAATTTCTCGTTCCCTACATTGCAAGCGGAGAACGTTCCTAAGAAATACGAAGGTATTACATTAGTGACTGTGACCACATCGCTCTCATTTTAGCTACGTCTTTAAGGTAGAACATAAATCTCGCCAATAGAAGACACACGGGTAGAATCAAAACCAACTGTTATGCATGACGATTGTGATTAACACCCATCCTTTCCGTTAGTCACTAGATATATGCTGTATATCGCTTGCCATCGCTGACCAAGAAAGGCGCAGAAATAATCGAAAACTTCAGGTATAAAGGCGTGTTTGGTTCTTGTCGTAGGTCTTCCACTGCAACAGTCACAGCTACGCCGCAAAGACTCATGATTAGATCATGTTAAATCGTGGAACAAAACCTGATCGCAATGGACTCAAGCGAAAACAGTTACTACATATTAACAAGTGAAAGAAGCTACACGTGCTGGTGTAGCTGCCGATACGGTCAGGAATAGAACATGTATATAAACCATTTACTTAGCGCCACAGCTCTAGTTTGATTACGCGGAAATCCGTGACGTCGGCTACTTCAAAATATAAGCAGTGTGCTATTTATAGACCAGTGGTTACTTAAACGAAAAATAATTTACCATCCATATATATATATATGAAGTCCATAGCCTACTCACTCAATTCGTAGCAATCACACCATAATTACATATATGCCTGACTTGATTGCCAGGATGCAAGTATTAGGTTTAGTAGGTTCTCATGTCTATGCAGCTACTAAAGAATAATTGCCTTAATCAGTCACTCCAGGAAAATACTACTTATTATCATGAAAAGACTATAAGATTGCAGAAGAATTAAATGAAGAACATGCAGATTTTATAACATATTAGATTAGCAAAATACCATATTTTCAATATGCGGAACATCATTGAGAAATTCAAAGAGTTCAATGTCGACATCTACACATGCTTTATTGACAACACAGAAACATTCGATTGTGTACAACATCAAAACATTTGGAATATCGTGAGTGATATGGATTTTCCACTACACGTAATCCTTCTTCTTCTTCTTCTTTCGTTCACTTGAAACATGTCTATATCTGTAATTCTGTCTCCTTAATAAAACTCACTGTCTTTTGTAGTTCATACAGTGTCCCATAGAGCTTTGATTCCAGTGTTGTTTCCTCTGGCCAATATGTATGCCTCAGCGTTTCATGCTCAGAACACTCTTGAAGTATATGTTTGGCACTCTGTGCTGCCTGTCCACATGTACACATGGCCGTGTTGCCAATCTTGAACTTTGTATACATGTGACTGCGGAGTCGGTTGTGTCCTGTTCTGAGGCGTAGAATTATAACTTGCTCTGATCTGTTCATAATATGATAGTCATCTTGTGTTGGCGTTTGTGGCTTTCTTATTGACTTGATCATCTGTTTTTTTCTGATGGTAGGTGATTGGTATATCTGGTTGGTCTTCGGCAGCACCTTCTTTAGCCAGTTGGTCTGCTTTTTCATTTCCTGGTATTCCACAGTGAGAGGGTATCCACTGCATGGTTACCCTATACTGGTAAGACAATTCGCTAAGTAGTTTTTTCAAGTCTGTTAGTTTTCCAGACTGGAGAGCTTGAAGCACTGACCTTGCATCTGTCAGGAATACTACAGGCTGTAGGCCAGAGTTGAAGTTCAGCAGTTTTTTAGCTGCCACACTAATTGCCTGGATTTCTGCATCATAATTATTGCAGAATTTTCCCGTCGGTGTTCTGATTGTATCTCTAGGCTTGTGTGGATATTCTATATATACACCTGCACCTCCATTCCTCACAGCATTCTGTGCTGACCCATCTGTGTACACTCTGACCCATATATCTTATGGATATTCCTCATCCAGGAAACTGAGGGTGACTGTCATTCGCTGCACACTGTTCTGTTGGTCCTCGCTTAGTATTCCTTTCACATGGGTCTGAATGTGTATTGGCATTCCATGGCTTTCACTCCACGGGGTTTGTTCTGGTACAGACCTTAAGGGGCTATCAACTTCAGGTAGGTCTGTAAGTTGTCTACAGAGTCGTTTAGCTTGATGGATAAAGCTGCTCCTTTTCAGTCGCCCCATTGCTAGATTTTGGAATCTTTCCTTCATTGGATGACTTGGCATACACTGGAACTTTTCTGCTTGAATTAGTACTTTTGTGTCTCTGCGTTCGCCAAGTGTTTGCATTCTTCCCATTTTCTGCATCTCTGCTATGGGTGTTGATTTCATTGCTCCCAACATTATTCTAAGTGCCTGGTTTTGCACTTTATCTAGATCTTGTAATGTGGTGTTTGATGCAGGACACCACGCAGCTGAACCATATTCCAGGTGTGGTCTTATGCCTTGCTGGTAAACTTTACTAAGTATATTTCCACTGGCTCCCCATGTGGTTCCACTTAGTTTTCTCAGGATAGCTAACTTCCTCCTGGCTTTTGTTGTTGCTTTGTTTATGTGCTGCTTCCATGTCAGCTTATCATCAAAAGTAACTCCGAGGTATGTGGGTTGTTTGTCTTCTTTCAAGAGCTCTCCGTCTATCTTGATATGACCAGCTTTTTGTTTTGGTGAGAGAGTAAAGAGTGTAGTGCTGCACTTATCTGTGTTAATGCTGACGCACCATCTATTAGTCCATAAGGTTAGGGCATCGATAGCTCTTTGTATTTGTTTAGTGGCCACTGTTGCATGTTCTTCCGTGCACCAGATCACCAGGTCGTCAGCATACATTGCCACTTTGATCCCGTGTGGTAGTTCAGCAACTAGGTCATTGATGTAAACCAAGAAAAGTGTGGGCGACAGGACTCCTCCTTGGGGGACTCCATGACGCAATAGAACTTTCTTGCTCTTGCGACCATCTAATTGTACCCTGGCTCTTCTATTATGCAGGTATGCTTTTACCCATTTGTACATTCTTGAGCTAACCCTGCAATTTCGCAATTTCTTTAGGAGCCCTTCTTTCCAGACCTTATCAAATGCTTTCCTGAGGTCTATCCATGCTGATAGTACCAGTTTCTTTTCTTGGAAGGCATCCTCAATCTCTTGGGAGAGGTAGGTTGCCTGATCTTCAGTAGAGTAGCACTGTCTGAAGCCTGCTTGCTGTGATACCAGAAGGTTTTCACTTTCAAGGTACCACTGCATCCTAAGATTGATAATGCGCTCCATTGTTTTACATAGACAGCTTGTGAGGCTGATGGGCCTGTAGTTGGAGACTGTGTTGCCATCTTTTCCTGATTTGAGGAGTGGTATCATTATTGCTTCTCTCCACGCTTGTGGTACATTACCTGTGGACCAGCTTGTGTTAAAGATCTGCAGTAGTTTTGCTCTTGCTGCAATTCCCAGGTTTCTAATCATTTCATTGGACACTCCATCAGCTCCAGGGGACTTTTTCATTTTTAATTTGGATATTGCATGCTCCAGTTCTCTCATTGTGATTGGTGCCTCCATGACTTCAGGTATAGGTTCGCCTTGTCCAATGTTTTGCTGGTTCTCTCGAACCTCCTGTTGTTTGTCTGGGCTGACTTTGACGTTATTGTCTTCTGCAAAGGAATCTGCAAAGTAATCAGCTGCATGTTTACCTGTTAAAATGTTTCTATCTTTATAAAGTGTGATCCTGGTATTTCTCCTTGTACCTTCATCATTTAGTTGTTTTACAAGTTTCCATAATTTCCTAGTATCTCTTTCTAGGTTCAGCGACTCTGTTTTTTCTTTCCAGCTGCTCCGTCTGGCTTGTAACTTGGCTCTTTGAAATTTAGCCTTTGTTTGCTGATATTTGTTGTGATGTTCTTGGCTAGGTCTGTTCTCAGCCTGCTGTCTAGATGTTTCCATCTCATTTTGCAGCTTTTCCAGTTCATCATTCCAGTAGGGTTTGTAGTTTTTGCGTGCCCCCCTGGGTATGGTTTTACTAGCAGCATGTAGTATACATCTATTAAATTCACTCACTGCTCTATTGATGTCTTTGTCCAAGTTCATGTCCTTAGCTAGAACACTGGTTAAATGCTGGTACATTTTCCAGTCTGCCCTTTTATAGTTCCACCTAGTGAGCGTGCTGCTGTCCTTGGTAAATTCATTGTGGATTTCCAGAAATACTGGTCTGTGGTCACTACCTCCAAGCTGCTTTCCAACGACACGTGTGATGTTCCATTCCAAGCCTGGTGAGTGGAATGCCAGGTCTGGTGTAGAGGTGGTGTGCCATGCTCTCGAGTAGAATGTTGGTGAGTCTGCTGGCTGGTTAATAAGGATGAGATTATTTTCATCCTGCCAGCTCTCAAGTTCCTCACCTCTCTTGTCGATATGATCGTAGCCCCAGCTCTGAGAGTGGCTGTTGAAGTCACCACACACCATAAGTCTCTCTTTGTCTGGAATTGTGTCTAGTGCCAATGGTTTATCATTTGGGCAGTAGTAGTTCAGGAGATGGAATTCTGCACTGTCTGTTTTTAGGTGGAGCATCTGGTATTCTGCCCCTTCCATATATACTTCCAGCTGACATGCGCTGATATTGTTTTTAACAAGTGTCAGAATTCCACCCTTTCGCCTGTCCTTTCTGTCAGACCGGTAGCACTGGTAGCCTCTGATTTTGAAGGCTATGTCGCTGCTGAGGTGTGTTTCTTGGATACAGCATATGCTAACTTGTTCTTCACTGAGGACATTTTCAAGTTCCAATTTTTTGCTGTATCCATCTCTTTTACTGTTGACACCCTCAGCATTCCAGTGCATTATTTTTATTTGTCGTTTGTTTGTTTGGCCAGTAGCTCTATTCCCTTGCCTCCTGGCTCCTCGAGGCAATTGAGAAGGACTTCCAGTAACTGAGGTTGGGCCCTTTCGAGGTATAAGGCCCGGCACCGTCCCTGCCTGAACGTCCGCCACAGGGCAGGCACCATAACTATTTATAGATGTAGACATGTTTCCATTGTGTTGTGTGCGTGGCATCCTGATTATCTGTGCGCCTTTTGGCTGGATGCCTCCGTCTTCAGCACTCTGCTTACTTGGGCAGGACTATGGTCATGCTCGAGTGGGACTGCCCGACCAGTCTTAGTTTCCAGCCCCTGATGGCTGAACTAAGCCCCATCACCTCTGCACGGTGCTGGTCTCGATGGGGACACGTAATCCATCTTATAAATCATTATACCAAGACCAGCAAGCAGCAGTGAGAGTAGATAGTGAAACATATAATGAGTTCAACGTGGAATAAAGAGTGTGACAAGCATATGTCATATCACCATATCCCTTCAATATGTATGCAGAGAACATATTGTTTAATGTAAGAAGTGACCAACAACAAATATCTTCTGCCCAAACACCATAGGAGGTCACAAGATACCAGAAAAAGATAAGCTGATGATACAATATTATTGTCAAGTAGGTCTAAAACATCCACTACATTCCATTAAAGTCGATAGTGAAAAACAAAACATATCTGAATGGAAACAAGAACAAAATTTTGACAAGCGATAAATCCACTAGCACGTTCTCAATCAATATCGACAACAGCGAATTAAAAAGAGTAAACCGTTTTCAATATCTCTGTTCTATTTTCAACAGTAACGGTGATTGCTAAAAAGAATTCAAAGTAGGTTTGCTATCGCTGAAAGGAAGCTGATACAAAGGAAAACATATGGCTGAGCAGCTGCAAAACAAGAAAACTAACTTTCCCAGGAGTGTGCATATTTCCAGTGACAATATATGGGTGTGAATCCTTACAACCACCAACAAAGTACAAAATAAAAATAGCAGAATTTAAAAACACAATGTTACAGAAAAATCATCAGAATATCATGGGCCAAAAATATTACCAAAAGAATCAGCCTAAGTAAATTAATGTAAAAAAGGCTTTTAAATGGCTTAATGAACCACGATAACGTCCAAGCATGGCTCGTGCTCCATCTGCTGCTGCAGCTATTATATTTGATTGACGTTTTTTTTCCAATGACATACTCTTTCTATACATTCAAAATGTATTTGCATTTAGTATCTATTGTCAAAGCTGTCATAAAGAACATGTAGTCATGACCGTCTTCGTTCATAACGAAACGAACACATGTCAATATTAGTTCTTGGTTACCAGGCAAAGTTGACTCGTCCAGTTGAATTGAGAAATGGTTCGTTTGCAGATAATTACATAATAAGCGTTCAACATCATGACCAGTTTTATCAATACGCCTTCGAAAAGTGCTAATGCTCTATGGTATTCCTTTGAGTATATAATACACTATGCAGATTTGTGTAGACCTGATGTACAACCTGTTCAAAGGTTATCACAGTCACCTGTTCCCTGATAGCATAAGACTTTCATGATTATGCTATGAGTATTGAGATATTGTAAGGCGTCCGCAAACCATCATTATCTCTATATGAAACTCAAGCGATCACACAATCCACCATTGTTCTGACTTTTGTAAAATATGGAGTGGTAACTATGTTTGGTACAAGTCTGGACAAGTGTTATGCACAATATGCGTTGCTGCTCGTAACAACGTGCACACGAGCAAAGCACACTACGAAGCATGAAGGTAATTGAACAATTTTTTCTGAGAAATATATATATATATATATATATATATATATATATATATATATATATATATATATATATATATATATATATATATATAAAACATGACCCCATATATTACGTCATATATATATATATATATATATATATATATATATATATATATATATATATATATATATATATATATATATATATGACGTACTTGTCGTATTCCTTCCAGAACGTTGTCTTCACAATGAACTCTCTAAACCCCTCTCTGCTGTCTGTCGTGGGCATTGCGGCTTGTATTTTCCAACGATGTATTCATGTTATCTTTAATGTCGTTAGTCGATCGTCTTCTTGGTCTACCCATTCTCCTCTCCCAGGTATTCTTCCCTCCATTATTTGTCTTTCAAAACAGTTGTATCTCTTTATATGACTAAACTGGCGTAGTTTTCTTTTCGTTATTGTGTTTATTAGTAAACACCTTCTGGAATCTTCAATGTGTTTATAGTATCTATGTTTCTCTTTCTTTTCCTTCGAGGATACTCTAAGTATATTTCTGTAGCATTTCATCTCGAAGGCGTTGATCTTCTATTTCTATGACGCTGTTTTACTTAGGGTCC